>CAUYQU010066430.1:0-10283 GCA_963574635.1 Cheracebus regulus | reverse complement strand
GTGTTGTTTTTTTTTTGTTTTTATGCGTATTACACTTGTTTTTTTGTGCCAATTTTTCCACCCGTCTCAAGCGCGTTGTCAAAATTTTCATACTAAATAAAAAAAAAAAAAAAAAAAAAAAAAAAAAAAAAAAAAGCTTTTTCCTTCTCTGCCACATGGCTAGTCCACAAATTTTCCAAACTTTTACACTCTGCTTCCTGTTTAAATGTAAGTTCCAACTTTAAGTCATTTCTTTGCTCCTGCATCTGAGTTAGACTGTTAGAAGCAGCTGGTCACTTCTTAAATGCTTTGCTGCTTAGAAATTTCTTCCAGCAGATAGTCTAAATTATCACTATGAAGTTCGAACTACCATGGATCCCTGGGGCATGAATAGAATACAGCCAAGTTCTTTGCTAAGGCATTGCAAGGGTGATCTTTGCTCCAGTTTTCAGTAATTTCCTCATTTCCATCTCAGACCTTGGCAGCCTGGACTTCATTGTTCTTGTCATTATCAAAATTTGGTCACAACTATTTAACCTGTTTCTAAGAAGTTCCAAAGCTTCCTTTATCATCCTGTCTTCTTCTGAGCCCTCCAAAGTCTACCAACCTCTGCCTGTTACCCACTTCCAAAGTTGCTTCCACATTTTCAGGTATCTTTATAGCGATGCCTTGGTAACAATTTTCTGTATTCGGCTGTTCCTGCATTGCTATAAAGGAATACCTGAGACTGCATAATTTTTTTTTTTTTTTTTTTTTTTTTTAGACGGAGTCGCGCTCTGTCACCCATGCTGAAGTTCAATTGCGTGATGTCGGCTCACTGCAAACTCCGCCTCCCACGTTCAAGTGATTCTCCTGCCTCAGCCTCCTGAGTAGCTGGGACTACAGACGCGCACCACCATGCCTGACTGATTTTTTGCATCTTTTTTTTTTTTTTGAGACAGAGTCTTCCATTGTTGCCCAGGCTGTAGTGCAGTGGTGCGATCACAGCGCACTGCAATCTCCACCTCCTGAGTTCAAGCAATTCTCCTGCCCCAGCCTCCCAGGTAGCTGGGACTACAGGCGTGCACCACCACGCCCAGCAATTTATTTTGTATTTTTAATAGAGACAGGGTTTCACCATGTTGGCCAGGATGGTCTTGATCTTCTGACCTTGTGATCTGCCCATCTCAGCCTCCCAAAGTGCTGGGATTACAGGCATGAGCCACTGTGCCTGGTCATTTTTTTGTATCTTTAGTAGAGATGGGGTTTTATCATGTTGGCCAGGCTTGTCTTGAACTCCTGACCTCATGATTCACCCCCCTCAGCCTCCCAAAGTGCTGGGATTACAGGCGTGAGCCACTGCACCTGGCCGAGACTGCATAATTTATAAGAAAAGAAGTTTCCATCCTGGTCAACATGGTGAAACCCCCATCTGTACTAAAAATACAAAAATTAGCCAGGTGTGGTGGCATACGCCTGTAGTCCCAGCTGCTCGGGAGACTGAGGCAGGAGAATTGCTTGAACCTAGGAGGCAGAGGCCGCAGTGAGCTGAGAGGGTGCCACTGCACTCCAGCCTGGTGACAGAGCAAGACTCTGTCTCAGAAAAAAAAAAAGGAAGTTTATTGACTCATGGTTCTGCAAGCTGTACAGGAAGCATAGAGGCATCTACTTCTTGGAAGGCCTCAGGAAGTTTCCAGTCGTAGTGACAAAAGAAGTGGGGGCAGACACAGCGAGAGTGGGAGCAAAGTGGATGTGCCACACACTTCTAAATTACTAGATCTCATGAGAAGTTACTCACTGTTGCAAAGACAGCACCAAGCCATAAGGGATCCACACCCATGACCCAAACACCTCCCATCAGGCCCTACCTCTAATGCTGGGGATGGTAATTCAACATAAGATTTGGACAGGGACAAATATACAAACTATATCAATTAGTTTTGTGTTAATTTTTGTATATAGTGTGAGGTAGGATCCAACTTCATTCTTATGCATGTGGATATTCAGTTTTCTTGATACCATTTGTTGAAAAGACTGTTTCAACAAATTCCCCATTGAATGTGCCTGGCACCCTTGTCAAAAACCAGTTGCCCATAAATGTGAGAGTTTGTTTCTGGCCTCTCTATTCTATTCCATTGATCTATAGGTCTATCCTTATTCCAGCACCACACTGTCCTGATTACTGTAGCTTTGTAGTGAGTTCTGATATTGAAAGTATGAGTTCTCTAATTTTATTCTTCTTCTTCAATATTGCTTGACTTCAAAGAAAGTAATTGGGAATTTGATACGGGTTGTGTTGAATCTGCCATACCAGTGAAATTGAAATTAAAAATCAATTTGGAAATAAAAATAATATCAAGAAAATGCAGATAAAAATCAATTTGGGCAGTAATGTCATCCTAAAAATATTCAGGCTTCCAATCCACGAACATAGGAGGTCTTTTCATTTCTTTAAATCTTTTAAAATTGCTTTCAACAATGTATTTTAGTTTTTAGAATATGTGTTTTGTGCTTATTTTGTTGACTCCTAAGTGTTATGGAATTGTTCTCTTCATCTCATTTTGGCTTGTTGATAGCTACTGTATAGAGACACAGTCGATTTTCACATATCGATCTTGTATCGTGTAGCTCTGTTGAATGCATTTATTAGCTCTAATAGTTGTTATTTATTCATTTTGGGACAGGGTCTGGCTCTGTTACCCAGGCTGGGGTGCAGTAGTGTGGCACTCACTGCTACCTTGACTCCTGGGCTCAAGTGATCCTCCGGCCTTAGCCTCCCAAGTAGCTGGGACTACACGCATGTGCCACCATACCTGCCTAATTTTTAATTTTTTTGTAGAGCTGGGGTCTTGCTATGTTGCCCAGGATAGTTTTGAACTCCTGGGCTCAAGCAATCCTCCCACCTCAGCCTCCAAAACTGCTAGTTCTAATGTTTTTTTCATTGGCTTCCTTCTGATTTTCTATGTGCAAGATCATGTGATCTACAAATACAGCTGACTTGACTTCTCTGTTTCAATATGGATGCCTTTATTCTGTCTTCCTGCTTAACTGCCAGCTCCGTCTCTTTTTGTAGACAGGGCTCAGAGAAGAAAAGTGACTTTCTGGGTTGCTCAGTTGGGGACTGGCAGTGGGGACTGATGGCCCATTGAGTGGAGGCAACTGCTGCCTCTGACCCTCCCCCACCTAAGTTATTGCCTCTTGCTCCTGGGTCTCTCACTGGGGGCCTGGAACTCAGCACGGCAGCACACGTAAGGCCTCGTGTGGCCACGGGGATGGGGAAATGCTCCAGCATTTCCAGGAGAGCTGGTAAGGATCCTGTCTCCCTGCAGCAGGACTCCCTGGAGTCCTCCTGACCTTGATGGCTTCCTGTGGTGGGAGGCCGGCTCTTATGAGTACGTGGCAGGGTAGGTCTTCATCAACTGATGGCAAAGCCAGATGCCTCCCCAGATGCTGTTCCACGAGATGGAGCTCCTTGGAGCACTGGCTGCATCTACCTGAGCCAGTGGGCTGTCTCTCCTGAAAGCCAAATCAGGGTAAGAAGCTGACAGCTGACTTGACCCTGACCGCAGGCAGGGAGGGACCGGCAGGTGCATGGGGCAGCCTGATGCACTCTCCCCTCAGGGCATCAAATGGCAGTAGAGTTCAGAGTTCAGCCAGCCCCACGCCCCGCACCTGCCTTCCCAGGAGCCCCTTTTCTGGGGCTCTGTAGATACCTGATGAGGGAAACCAGGCTGGGGCTGTCATCATGGAGCCTCCAGCTGAGAGGGGAGGAGAGGTGAAGCAGGTACTCACCTGCTGAGAAGACGAGGAGAGGGTGTGTGAGGGCTGACCCCAGTGGGTGCCCCGGGGAAGGGACAGCTGAGCGCCAAACTGAAGAAGGCATGGAAGTCAATGAGGCAAAGACAGGAAACTGCATGGCAAAGGTCCTGTGGCAGAGGGGAGGATGGCACCTCTGGGGAGCTGGAAGGAGACCAGAGTGGCTGGAGGGGCAGGGGTGCAGGCGGCACAGAGTGAGGTGAGGCTGGGAGGGGTCGGGTAGGAGAGTGGGGGCACAGGTAAGGAGAGGCTGGGCCGGGCAATGGGGAGCTTCAGAGGGTTTGAGTGAGGCCCCTTACGTCTGAAGACCAGGCAGGGACATCTCTGCAGAGGCATCCCAGAGCTCACACAGAACACTTCGTTATCTTTTGTTTTGTTTTGGTTTTTTGAGACAGGACCTCCTTCTGTTGCCCATGCTGGAGTGCAGGGGTGCAGCATGGCTCACTCACCATCCACCTCCTGGGCTCAAGCAATCCTCCTGCCTTAGTCTCCTGAGTAGCTGAGACTACAGACATGTGCCACCATGCCTAGCTGATTTTTTATTTTTTTGAGATTGAGTTTCACTTTTGTTGCCCAGGCTGGAGTGCAATGGCACGATGTTAGCTCACTGTGACCTCCGCCTCCCAGGTTCAAGTGATTCTCCTGCCTTAACCTCCCGAGTAGCTGGGATTACAGGTGCCTACCACCACGCCCAGCTGATTTTTTTTTTTTTTGTAGAGATGGGGTCTCCCTATGTTGCCCAGTCTGGTCTTGAACTCCTCTGCCTCCCAAAGTACTGGGATTACAGACGTGAGCCACCATGCCGGGCCTCATTATCTTAATGATCAGAACATTGCCAAGTCCACAGGGGTTCACGTACGGTTGATTTACCACTCCGTAGTGAGTCTGTGGTTCAAAGGCAGCATTAGCCTCTGGAAGTATTTATAAGCTAAATGTGTAAACATGAGGAATTTAAATAACAATGTAAGGTTGTTTGCAGTTATGTCCAGAAATAAAGGTTACAGGCAAGAACTTCTTGAGAACAAAGAGAAAGAGAAAAGTGATGTAAGAGAGACATTTGGAGAAAAGTTTGAGGAGTGTAAAAGACAGCCCAGTCCTCAGAAAACAGGGTTGAACTGATGTTCAGTCACATGCATCCGTCTATGCATGCATCCACCCATGCACCTACCCATCTGCCCATGAATTCGCTTCTCCTTCTAGTCACGCATCTATCCTTTGATCCGCCTACCCACCTGTCTGTTCATTCACCCATCCACATGCCCATCTATCCGTCCACCCACCCACTCATCCATCTACCCATCTATCCTTCCATCCATCCATCCACCATCCATCCATCTGCCCATCCATCCACCATCTATCCATCCATCCACCCATCCATCTGCCCATCTATCATCCATCCATCCACCATCCATACATCCACCCACTATCCATCCATTTGCCCATCCATCATCCATCCATCCAGCATCCATACATCCACTATCTATCCATCCATCCACCCACCATCCATCCATCTACCCACCATCCATCCATCCAGCTGCCCATCCATCCATCCAGCTGCCCATCCATCCACCATCCATCCATCCACCCATCCATCCACCATCTATCCATCCATCCACCCATCCATCCGCCCATCTATCATCCATCCATCCACCATCCATACATCCATCCACCATCCATCCATTTGCCCATCCATCATCCATCCATCCAGCATCCATACATCCACCATCTATCCATCCATCTGCCCACCATCCATCCAACCATCTGCCCACCATCCATCCATCCATCCACCATCCATCTGTCCATCTGCCCATCCATCCACCATCTAGCCATCCATCCGCCCATCCATCCACCATCCATCCACCATCCACCATCCATCCATCCATCCATCCATCCATCCATCCATCCATCTGCCTACCTATCTGTCTGTCTATCTGTCCATTCACTCACCCAGTCAAACATCCATTCATCTGTCCTTGTCTCCAACCATCCATTCATTTATATTATTAATTCATATATTTATGCATTGTATTGGATCTGGAAACACAATAGTGAGCTGAACACAACAGGGCTTGCCCTCACAGAGCTGGCAGAGGTCAACTGCAGCTGATGGCAGAGACCAACGTGCACTCAAGAGTGTCCTACAGACGGGGTGAGTCCTCTTGATGGGCAGGTGCAGGCTGCAGGAGGTGGCGGGAGCAGGGTGGGGGCGCTGTTCTCCCTAGGAAGGTGAGAAGACCACCCAAGGAAGGAGCAGGTGTGCTGGGGCTTCTCTCTGGGCTACTGGCCCTGGGAACCCAGGCCATGTGCTGTGCAGACCAGCCTGGTTCTGCAGAGAGAGCATGCGCGGAAGCACGGAGGCCTAGCCAACAGCCCACATCAACCGCCAGCCACACAAAGACACCTCTGGACAATTCCAGCCCAGCCTCAGTCTCTAGGCCGAGGCCCCAGATGTACAGGAGCAGATAAGCCAGTTCCTTGCGCCCATGTGGATTCCAGCCCACAGGAGCCTGAGGCATGGCTCACATCACTGAGCTTTGGGACAACTTGCTGTGCAGCACGTACCTGGTCTGTCGCTCTCTGAGGACTCAGCTGCCCACGGGCTCTGAGAGAGCCCTGGTCAGGAGCAGCAGATGGCCTTCAGTGGGGGTCCCACCACCCTTGGTCTGTGTGGGTATAGCCACACACCTCCTTCCTTTTGAGCAGGCAGTGACTTTGCCTTCTGGACCTGAGGAGAGGCATCAGGCCAAGTTAGCTCAGCAACCATGGCTCCCAGCGGGTGCAAACCCTCCCCACACCGGCCTGTTCACTCCTCATCCTCCTCCATCTGAGGCCTTTGCTCAGCCCGTGGTCCTGTCTGGAAAGCCAGTCCCTCCCCTCTCCCTGGCTGATTTCTGCCTGTACTCCCACCTCTTCCAGGAAGCCCTCCCTGATTTGTATCCATGGTAACCTGTAGTTTCTCAGAAATGCTAAGAACATTCACTGTTTGGAAGAAGAAAGCAATATTTTTTTTCCCTTCACTTGCACTGGATGACTTCACTGTGCTTACTGTCTTTGGTTTTGTTACAAAGTGGTTGTAAAAGTTGGCCCTGGGATGTGAAAACATCACTCCCTGGCTACTGTTTGTGTGCCTGGCTGAGTCCAAGTCCTTACAGGCAGCCCCTCCTCCTCCCATGTATCCACCCAGCCCACCCACTTCCCCACACCTACCCTTTCCTCCTTTCCCAAGGTCCCATCCGCCCACCTCCTATGTACCCCCACCATCTCCCATGTATCCCCCATCTCGCCTCCCATGTATCACCCCACCACCTCCCATCTATCCCCCCTCCCTCCTCCCATGTACCCCCCTGTCCCGCCTCCTCCACACCTACCTCTTCCTCCTTTCTCAACGTCCCCCTCCCGACTCCCCCTCCTTTTCCCCCACCTCCGGTGACTCCTGCCTCCCCTTCCCACTCCCCGTGTCTCTTGTGTCCTCCCTCCCAGACAGCTCCTCCCCTGGCCCCCCTTGGCTCCCTCCCCTTCTGCTGAATCCTCTCCTTGGAATCTCAGCTTTCCCGTCTCTGCAGAGCCATCCCTTGTAGCCCCCAGGTATCCTGCAATCTTGCCCACTCAAAACCCCCCTCCTGTAACCCCTATCCCCGGCAAGCTCACCTCCCCTTTTCTGCAAACTCCTCTGAGGAAACACCCCTGCAATCACTGCTGTTCTGCCACAAGCCGATGCTGTCATGGTCAAGGTCACCCATGACCTCCTGGAGATTAAGTCCCTTAAGCTGTCCTCTGGGTCGGGGAGGGGGCAGCTCGGCCCGCAGTCCCTCCCTCCTTGCCACTGGCCAGACTTCCCAACACCCCCTGGTTTCCTGTCCCTACTGGTCCTACCTCTAGGTCTCCCTTGGATTCCTCCTGGGGCTCAGTGCCCAGTCCTGGCCTGGCCATGTGCGACCTCACCACATGGGGGCTTCTCCTGTGAGCTGCAGCCCCCACAGCTCCCCCACCACAGGTTCCCATCCACCTGGGGCTGCATGCAAAGGACTGCGGTTCTGATGCCGGGAATCCAGATATGTCTCCACCCACACCAGTGGCATCGGCCCCCACCACCAGTGCTCAGACCAAAGCCCTGGAGCTCTCCACGACCCTCCATCTCTCTCTCACACCCAGGGCCAGGAAATCCCGATGTCCTGACTTTCAACACCTGTATAGAATCCAACAACACCTACTGTGCATTACAGGACGAGCCTCCACCTGGCCCTGCTCTGCTCTGGCCCCTCACCTGGTGCACAAGAGGCCAGGGGCATCCCTTCTGGAGCGTGAGGAGGCCTGGGGATCTGCCCAACTGCCCGCCTCTCCCCTCCTCACCCTCGAGGTGCCGCTCAGACCCCCTGCTGTCCCCTGAGGCCCCTCCTGCCTGGGTGCCCTCTCATCTGTTGCCCCTGCTGGGAGTCTCTTCCTCGAGACCCCACATGGCTGGGCTTTGGCCGCCTCTGCTCTGACTTCATCTCAGAGAGGCCACCCGGCACAAATGGCAAGCAGCTCCTCCCTGGCACCCTGGGCCCACGCCGCGCTCAACCCATCTCTGCCTCGTGTTCTTTCTGGCTCCCTGGCTGGCATGCCCATCCCATGAGGGTGGTGTGCATCCCCAGCTCCCCCAGCAGGCGCGGAGGGCACCAGCCCAGGCCTGAGGAGTGAGGGGCTCTGAGGCTGTCCCTGCATGGGTGGAGGGGAGAAGAAGGGGCCTGGAGCCGCCTCACAGTCTCCCTAACTCTCTAGGCCCAGCGGTCACAGGCTCACTAGTAGGGATGGCGGTAATGCTGGGGAGAGGGCAGGTTTGAGGGCACAGGCCCTATCCCGGGGGTGGGGCAGTTGTCACCCCAGGCCATTTTAAAAAAAGTAAATTTTTATTTTACAGATAAATGCATTGACAGGAAAATGAAGTGGCTTGTCAGGAAACCCTGGCTCTAACAGACAGACAACAATGCTTTGTGGGAACTTGGATCCAGAGCTGATTTTTTTATTTGTTTGTTTGTTTTTTTTGAGCTGGAGTGTCACTCTGTCACCCAGGTTGGAGTGCTGTGATGTGACCTTGGCTCACTGCAACTGCTGCCTCCCAGGTTCAAGTGATTCTCCTGCCTCAGCCTCCCAAGTAGCTGGGATTGCAGGCATGCGCCCCACACCTGGCTACTTTTTTGTATTTTTAGTGGAGACAGGGTTTCACCATGTTGGCCAGGCTGGTCTTGAACTCTTGACCCTCAGGTGATCCACCTGCCTTGGCCTCCCAAAGTGCTGGGATTATAGGTGTGAGCCACTGTGCCTGGCCCAGAGCTGGTGTTGAAGAGGAGCTGTGTGTTAGACTGTTTTTTTGCATTGCTATAAAGAAATACCCAAGGCTGGGTAATTTATAAAGAAAGAAGTTTAATTGGCTCTTGGTTCTGCAGGCTGTACAAGCATACTGTCGCCATCTACTTGGCTTCCGGGGGTCCTCAGGGAGCTTCCACTCAGGCGGAAGGGGAAGCAGGAGCAGGCAAGGTGAGAAGAGGTCCTGGAGAGAGTGCGAGGCAGGGCCACACGCCTCTAAACAGTCAGAACTCGGAGACCTCACTACGGCAGGACAGCAGCGAGCCAGGAGGAATCTGCTCCCAGGACCCAAACACCTCCTGCCAGGCCCACCTCCAGCCTGGGAGGCCGCAGCTCAACAGCAGATTTGGAGGGGATGAACATCTAACCGATAGCACGCTGGAGGTGTGAGTGTGATGAGAAATTTCCTGTCTTTGTTTGTTGCTACTCCTACAACGGCCCCATAACACCGTTCCGCGAATTCTTCCCGACATGGGAGGACTGAGGGCGAGGCTCCTGGCCTAGTCATCCAACCCCACCTCTGGGCTTCAGCTCTTGGACCAGGTGTGCACAGTCTTTCTTCTTTTCCTTGTGCAGGTGACATCCAGGTGCCATTTCTCGAGGTTGCCAGGCTTCCCAGCCTCTGGCTGCTGCCTGTGTCTTTGTGGGGGAGGTGGCTACGATGATGACAGCACATCTGAAGCAGCAGTGGTTACGGTTTCCTTCTAAAAATACATTTAAGACAGTCAAACGTAAGGGGGTGATTTCTGGTTCAGCATGGTGTGCAGAGAACACGCTTCTCCCTGGATCTGTGGGAGGACCACAGAGGAGACACTGCTAACCTTGCTCATCTGCAGGCATCCCCTCCCCGGACCCATGGGAGGACCGTAGAGGACACTGCTGATGTTGCTCCTCTGGGGCATTTCCTCCTCAGATCCATGGGAGGACCACAGGGGACACTACTGACCTTACCCCTCTGGGGCATCCCCTCCCCGGATCCACAGGAGGATCACAGAGGGGACACTGCTGACCTTGATCATCTGGGGCATCCCCTCCCTGGATCCACAGGAGGATCACAGAGGGCACTGCTGACTTTGATCATCTGCAGGCATCCCCTCCCCGGACCCACTGAGGACCTCAGAGGGGACACTGCTGACCTTGCTCCTCTGGGGCATCCCCTCTCC
>CAUYQU010066429.1:0-81550 GCA_963574635.1 Cheracebus regulus | reverse complement strand
TTGGAACGCAGTTGATTCCTTGAGTTTCAGATATGAGACTGCTGCAGTCACATCACAATGTTCAGTGGTGAAATCTTGTTTGTTACTGTCATTCCCATTCCTTTTCGTTTAGAATCAGAATAAAGTTGTATTTCAAATATCAAAAAAAAAAAAAAAAAGAAAGAAGAAGAAGGGGGGTACAAAAATTGATGAGGCAAGGCCCAAATTAGAATGGGAGGGAAGGAATTGAGGTCAAATGATAAGTGTTGAACAGGAAGAAAGATATTTGTTCTTTTTCTTAATTTTTTTTTTTAAAGACAGATTTCACCACGTTGATCAGGCTGGTCTTGAACTCCCCACCTCAGGCGATCCACCTGCCTTGGCCTCCAAAGTCCTTGGATTACAAGGGTGAGCCACCACACCTGGTGATATTTGTTCTTTCTTAAGGCAAGATGGTAAGGAACAGGAGCAGGCGGAGTACAGTGGCGCAATCATGGCTCACTGCAGCCTCGAACCCCTAGGCCCAGGCAATCTTCCCACCTCAGCCTCCCAAGTAGCTGGGACCTCAGGCGTGCACCACCATGCCCAGCTTCAACCTGTTGTAGGAGTTATTAAGAAATTATTTTAGGCAGAAAGAGGAAAAAACGGTCCTTGGGAATTAATTTTTTTTTTTTTTTTGAGACAGAATTTCATTTTTGTTGCCCTGGCTGGAGTGCAATGGCGTGATCTTGGCTCACTGCAACCTCCGCCTCCCGGGTTCAAGCGATTCTCTTGCCTCAGCCTTCGGAGCAGCTGGGATTACAGGCATGTGCCACCACGCTCAGCTAATGTTTTGTATTTCTAGTAGAGATGGGGTTTCTTCATGTTGGGCAGGCTGGACTTGAACTCCCGACCTCAGGTCATCCACCTGCCTCAGCTTCCCAAAGTGCATAAGTTTTTGTTTTCTTTAAAGCATCTCTGGAAAAGTTTCTTCCCCGGCTCTTAGCGCCAGGCCGGCAACCTTTGATATGCAAATCCAGGCCATTAGAGACGGTCCACCCAAACATGGCGATTCCCACCCTCTTCTTCTTGCCCTTGCCCCACATGTGCCTGGTGGCATGGCTGCCCCCCCACATATCCCCACGTGTGCAGAATATCATGGCGCCCTGCATTTGCATATTAAAAGGCTAGGGTGGGAGGGCCAGCTTTTTCCTCGGGCTAGGCGAATGACCTGCCTTGTCAAACCAATCCCCTAAGCCCTATGCAAATCAGACATTGCCTCCTCCAGCCTATATACCTGGCTGGTACCTATGGTGGGTGGGGACCTCCTCTTTCAGCTTTGGAGCCCTCCTCCCTCTGTCTTTGTACAGGGAGCTTCTTCCTTCTGTCTTCTCCCTTCCTTCTTGCCTATTAAACTCTTCACTCCTTAAAACCACTTCACGTGTGTCCCAGTGTGTTTTATCTAAACTGGCATGAGGACCAAGAAGCCCGGTGTTCCTCCACTCTTCAGAGCTGTATCAAACCCCATTCTTAAAGTCTGAGCATTGAGCAAGAAAAGAACCAAATGCTTGACTTCAGTGATAAATGTCCCAGAAGGAGAGGCAGGCTGGGCCGTACCTCTGGGAGCTCAGGGCTAACCAGCAGAAATTTAGGAAGAGAATCCTGGCTGACCAGGAACTTCTCCCTCAGCCATCCCAGGTCCCCAGCACAGCCATTGCTTAGGAAGGGAGGATCTTGAGAGACTTGATCATTTATAATCTATAAATATGTATCACACTCTACATCTAGGTCTCATTTTAGAGTGTGGGCTCACCCTTAACAAATCTTTTTGTCACTTTCAAAAAGTCCCCAGATTAAAGAAACCTTCTTCTACTATAAATAGACACCCAGACCCAGGAACCATGCCTGTTACAGTCAAGATGCTGGTGGTTTAAAAGAACAAAACCCTTACCTCCTATCTTCCAGAATATTCTTTTCCTTCTTTTTTTTTGAGATGGAGTCTCGCTCTGTCTCCCAGGCTGGAGTGCAGTGGTGTGATCTTGGCTCACTGCAACCTCCGCCTCCTGGGTTCAAGACCACGCCTGGCCTAGAATATTCTTGTAACAAAACTAATCTCTGGGCTGGGCGTGATGGCTCACGCCTGTAATCACAGCACTTTGGGAGGCCGAGGCAAGTGGATCATGAGGTCAGGAGTTCAAGACCAGACTGGACGGTGAAACCCCGTCTCTACTAAAAAATATAAAAATTAGCTGGGCATGGTGGCTCATGCCTGTAATCCTAGCTACTTGGGAGGCTGAGGTAGGAGAATTGCTTGAACCGGGACCCGGGGGGTGGAGGTTACAGTGACCAGAGATCATGCCACCGCACTCCAGGCTGGACTACAGAGTGAGACTCCATCTCAAAATTAAAAATAGAAACAAAACAAAAACAAAAAAAACTAATCTCTGTTGGTGTGTGCTGTGTACAGATACACCACATTTTTCTTATGTTTATTCCATCACTAGTATGTGTATATATCAGTTAGGAATCTTTCAGTTGCCAATTACAGAAAACTCAATTTAAGCTGGTTTACCCAATAGAGGAGTTTTATTAGCTCATGTATTCAGCAAATATCTATCAAGAGCCTACTATGTGTCAGGCAACTGGAAAGTTTGAAGGTGGTACTAGCCTCAGGCAAAGCCTAATCCGGTAGCTTAAGTTTTAGCAAAGACTTGATTGGTGTCTTTGTCTCTGCTCTGGCTTCCATGCGACGATCCTTAAGCTCCACATGCCAGTCCTTCCACTCTCACTCACCCCACCCAGCACTATCCTCCATACATTGCTCTGTCATGTAGAATAGACAGTCTCTCTCAGAACCTCTGGGATTCACTCTCTGTGGCCAACCATGTGCCTGATCCCAACCAATCAGGGTGGCTGAGAATGGGATTTGCTGAGCTGCCTGGACCAGTGAAACCCACCCAAGGAGGCAGGAATGGGGCCAAAGTGGATTCCCCAGAAGAGAATAAGAGTGAATGGATGCAGAGAAGCACAGGACAAATAGTCATCGCTACATTGTAGTTCCAGCTACATGGCAAGCTCTCCATAATGATTAAGAGCACAGGCTGAAGCCAGACTGACTGGGTTAGAGTCTGTCCTGGCTTCACACTTATCAGCTATATGGCTTTGGACATGTCACTTATCTCTCTGTGTCTCAGTTTTCTCATCTGTAAAGTGAGGATAATCGTACCTGCCTCATAGGATTGAGGATTGTGATGAGGATTAAATGAATTTGTATTTGTAAAGCAATTAGAATAGTGCCTGACACGGAACACGCACTTCTAAGTGCACTGTGCACAGTGTGGGGCCCAACAAATGCTTGCAGAGTGGGTGAAGGTACAAAGCTGGAAGCAAGCCCCCCTACTGTCTAGACTTTCACCCCCCGCCACTCTCGGAGAAGGCCTTAGGGTCTGTTGTTTTGGAGCTGTTTTCCCAGAAAGCTGGCATCTGGGCAGCAATGAGTGTCCCCCACCAATGATGAAGATGGCACAGCCCTAGAAGTCGTCATTAGAGCACCATTTTCCCTACAAACTGACGAGAAATCCATAGGGGTGGATTCTGGCGACCCATCAAAGCACTCCTGGAATAAATGATCTACATGTGCCATGATCATCTGTATGATGACTTCAGGCTGGTTTATCCCCAGCCTGTGACTTTTCACGCTTCCTAAGCTGTATAAAAATGAACTGCAATCAGGCTGATCTATAGATAGACAGTTCCTGTTTCTGAGCATGCCGAATGAGGGTGGGTGTACTGATACATTTGCATAAAGCTGATGGATGTAGAAGGCTATGGTTTTTTGGTTTTGTTTTTGTTTTTCTGAGGGGTTGGGGTATCCTTTTGGAAGTGGAGCCAGAGAAGAGGCAAAATTAAGGAAAGTAAAAATAGGGCAGACTCAGAGCTTTTTCATATGAAAATGAAGGAGGCAGTAGCTACAAGATAAAGTTTACCGATGCCCTGTCTGCAAGGAAAAAATGAGCTGGTTTAACAAGCAAAACAAAACTGACCAACAGGTGACTGGGAGGGATGGGGGAAGAGGTGTGATCTGTCTTTCCTGTCTGCCTCCTCCCTGCCTTTTTCTGTATACACATAAGGGAAAGATGTAATAGTCTCTATTTTCTATGTACAGGGATATTTAGACATGCAAATGAGCACAGCTTGTTAATGAGCTGAGGGTGATTACCCTGCGGGAAGCTGCCAGCCCCTGCTGAACAATAGGTGAAGAGACACCAGGTGTCTGTGAAGGGGGAGGGGGACCTCCCCACCCCTGCCTCTGTGCCTCTGACCTGTCTACAGAACGAAACTATTAGACTAAGTTCTTTCTTAAGCTCCTTCTAGCTTCCATATCCTGAATCTGATGAGTTAAGATGAGCAGAGGGATATCAGGTGAGTCCTGGGGCTCAGCAGGGAACTGCCCGGGAGGCTTCTTACCCGGGTGACCGGCAGCCAGTGAAGCATGAAGCTGCCGCAGAAGGGCAGGACTCCCGGCAAGTGCTGTGGAATTGGGGTGGGAGAAGCGGGACCCTCTGGAGTGGGCAGATCATGCTGTGTCTCTTTGGGCAGCATTTGGTCACAAGATGGTGATTGGGCATTTATATGCTTTTCAGAAGTCAGGACAAAGTTTTGCAATGAGAAACAGGAAATGAAGGAGTCCGCTTTGAATTTCTAGAGATGCTCAGTATGAGTAAAAAGGATGTGGACTTTGGAGTTGCGCACATCTGGGTTTGTTGGGCTAGACCCATCAGACGCGTTATACTCATGAACTCTGGCTGGCAAGGTGCCAGCCACACAGCCAGCCTCCCCTATTGATAAGATAAAGGACTTGGCCTATCACATATGACTCTCCTGACAACCACTTGATGGTTACCTAGCGAAGGCGGTAATGACTGAAGAATCTTATGAGAAACTTGTGTTGCTCAGGCAGATTCCCAGCCTGGCCATCCCAGGTCGAGAGGCATGGAAAGAACCCAGCCAGTTCCAATAGGATCTGCGATGTACTTTCTGACCTGTTGTTCTGACAGCAGCAGAGGACACTGTCATCGCCTGCCAGCCTCCAAGTCTCTGTGACACCGTCTCAAAACGGTCTAAAGCTTTAAGTCCCCTTGAACCTCCCACATCTGCCATGTGGCTGGATCACTCCAAAATCAGGACATGTCCCTAACCTTCTATTAAGGGCGTTCGACTTTGTACCATGTCACCAGAGCATCACTCAACCCTGCCTATAAATATGGATGCTATGCTAACAAGACTTATTGCCGATTTAATGGCAGTGAGTACAGGCTGGTGTGCCGCACATAGACACACAGAATGGTATTGAAAAACGGGAATGATAATTAGAGTTTAATAAATGGTAATTTGTTCCTTGCTGCTATGTGTGACAGGGGTGGGGAGAGCTGAAATAGAAGGGCCCTTCCAGAAAGTGAAATGTAGATAGAACATATGCCATAACAGCTTTAATTTTCATATTGCCCAGGATTGAAGTTAATTCTCATTTACCTACAGATCCTTTTTCCCTGGAAAGAACTTCCTGTGAAACATGGGTGGAGAAGACAATTAGACAAGAAATATTTATCACTGGGACCACATTTTAACTAGAGTCACAGAATGAACAGGTCAAAGCTCCAGAGACGAAGTGAAGCAGAGAATTAAAATAATTATCTGGATCATTCAGGGAAAAAAATCATTGTTTTTGCTTGAGTGAGTGTCTGAATGATCTAAATAATTGTCCCCACCTTTTATTTTCATCTGGTGGTGAAGACCTGGCCAACTGATCCAGTAGCAAATGATAGAAGTTGTAAGTTTGGGGAGAGAAAGGACAGGAAGGCTGGGTAAGCCTGAATTCCCCTGGTCCTGCAGGCCTGAGTGGTGGGCAGCGGCTGGCCCAGGCCAGTGCTTGGGCTGCAGAGGGAAGGATGGTATTCCTGGAAGCTAGAGACCCGAAAATAAACAAAATTGAAAGTCACATGGGAAACCAAGGTTCGACAAACCCAGAATACAGCCAGAAGGAGCCAGGTTTGGTGAGTGAATCCAGGAAGCTAAAAGATTAAGCAAAATAAAATCACTAGGGATGTGTGTGTGTGTGTGTGTGTGTGTGTGTGTGTGTGTGTGTGTGTGTCTGTGTTTAGGAAAAGTTAAACAATTGACTATACCAGAGGTGTGCAGATTCTTGGACTCCATTAGCCAATCAAGGGCAGAGGAATTTTCATGGGGCAGGGGCCGTATGCTAGTGTGCAGATAGAAGGTATGGTGTTATTCAGTGGGCCCTGCAGGTCTCCCCTTTTCCAAAACAGACACTTTATTTCTAGATATAGAATAATAATAATAGTAAAAAGACAGTTATTTTATTAAATGCATGAATGATCCATTGCTTGAGATTTATTCATGGCCTACTTGTGTTTTCATTTTTCAAACACAAATTTTCCTTGGAGAGCAACTCAGTAGTTTCCAAGCTTACTATAGAAATTAAGAATAACTAATTGTGGTAAGTTTAAAATTCCACAAGTTATTCAATACTCTTCCCTTCAAGAGACAAATTCATTCCCATCTCCTTGAGTATGGCTTGGACTGGGTGACTCACGACAGGTGAAATATAGCAGAAGTTACGGTGTGTGATTTCCAAGTCTCGGTCATAAAGGGTTTTGTGGATTCCTCCTAATTCTCCCTTTTGGATTGTTTGCTGTGGTAGAAGCCAGATGCCACATCATTAGGACACACAAGCAGCCCATGCAGATGCCCATGGAGGAAGGAACTGAGGCCTCCTGCCAACAGCCATGTGAGTGTGCCACCTTGGAGGCAGACTGGCCAGTCCCAGACAAACCTTCAAATGACTGTGGCACCAGCTGACATTTCACTGCATCCTGGTGAAAGGCCATGAACCAGAACCACCCATCTAAGCTATTTCTAATTCCTAACCTTCAGAAACTGAGTTATTTAATAAATGTTTATCATTTTAAGCTGCTAAATTTGGGGATAGTTTGTTGCTCAGCAATAAATAGTACAATAATCATGGCTAAGATTTACTGAACATGTACATGTGGCAAGCTTCACATATATTAACACATTTAAGAAGCATAACAATCATATGAGATAGTTACTATTACCAGCTCCATTTTGTAGTTCAGGAAACTAAAGTGTACAAAGTTATGTGTAGTGGACACTGTGAGTCCCCTTTCCTGGCTATAAATGTTGGCTACTAAAAACTTACAGCTTCCCCTCTTTCCAGAGAATTGCTCCTGGCTGAATAGGAGTGGCCTCACCTAGGAAGTTACACACTGCCTTCCCCTCCCACTTATGGCAGCCCTTAGCCACTGACTAGTTGATGCAGGGTAGGACCACTGCAAAATAGGACCAACTATATGGTGCCATTGTCCCTTCAAAATTTTTTGCTGTGGAGTCAAGCAAAAGCTAGACTCTAGTTGGGATTATATTCTTGCTTAGATCCATTTGCTACCTCTATCCTGCTTTCCTTGCCCCTTTTCTCCCAAAAGCACTCCTGTAATAAATCAGGCACATTGGAATCCTGTCTCAGGCTGTTTCAAGGAACTCAACCTAAGTTAGGTATAGTGATGTGCCCAAAGTCATTGCTATGGTTTAAATGTTTGTCCCTCCCAAACTCATGTTGACATTTAATTGCCATTGTGATGGCATTCAGAGATGAGACCTCTAAGAGGTGATTAGGCCATGAGGGCTCTGCCCTCATGAATGAATTAGTGCCACTATCAAAGGAACGTTCTTATAAAAGTTCCAGTTTGCCCCCCTTTTTTTCTCTCTTTTTATTTATTTATTTATTTATTTATTTTTAAGATGGGGTTTCACCATGTTGGTCAGGCTGGTCTTGAACTCCCGACCTCAGGTGATCCACCCGCCTTGGCCTCCAAAGTGCTTGGATTACAGGCGTGAGACACCGCACCCGGCCCCTTTTTTTCTCTCTTATCCTCTTACCTTCTTCCATGGGATGATACAGCAAGAGCGTCCTCACAAGACGCTGGCACCTCGACAGGGCACGGTGGCTCATATCTGTAATCCCAGCACTTTGGGAGGCTAAGGCAGGCAGACCACAAGGTCAAGAGATTGAGACCATCCTGGCCAACATGGTGAAACCCTGTCTCTACTAAAAATACAAAAATTAGCTGGGTGTGGTGGTGCACAACTGCAGTCCCAGCTACTCAGGAGGCTGAGGCAGGAGAATCACTTGAACCCAGGAGGCGGAGGTTGCAGTGGGCCAAGATTATACCACTGCACTCCAGTCTGGCAACACAGCAAGACTCTCTTTCAAAAAAAAATTAAAAAGAAAAGAAAAGAAAATGTTGGCACCTTGATCTTGGACTTCCCAGCCTCTAGAACTGTGAGAAATAAATTTCCATTTTTTATAAATTAGTTCATCTCAAGTATTCTGTTCTGGCACCAAAATAGACTAAGACAATCATACAGCCTGAGTTTGCACCCAGACAGTCTGACTTCAGAGTTCTTGCCCTTAAAAATGTCTCTGGTAGAGTAACAAATACCAGAAGAGTGCAGTGGCGCAGTCATAGTTCACTGCAACCTTGAACTTCTGGGCTCAAGCCATCCTCCTGTCCCGGCCTCCCAAGTAGCTAGGACTGTAGGCATGCATCACCACACCTGGCTAATTTTTTATTTTTCTGTGGGAGATGTCTTATTACATTGCCCAGGCTGGTCTCGAACTTCTGGGAGTTTCTCTAGGGATCCTCCCAACTTGGCCTCCCAGAGTGCTGGGATTACAAGTATGAGCCATGGTTCCTGGCCACTGCTAAATTCTCAACTCCTATTTTGGCATGAGACAAGTGGTGTGTGGTTCAGTTTGGCTTTTAGGAACTCCTAGTTTTGCCCCCCACCCCCCTGAAACACACACACACACACACACACACACACACACACACACACACCATAGATAGTACCACGTGCAAGTACCTCTATCTTGCCTCTATCCTCCCGCCCCCCGTCCTCATCCCTTACCTCCCACCCAAATTAATCTGGTCCAGATCCTCATTCTTGCCATGAATTTTAGCCTCCTCTCTTAGAAAGGATTTAAATTTTCTTTCCTATAGTGGGTGAAATCGAGTCCTAGCCCCCAGTACCTGTGAACGTGATCTTATCTGGAAGTAGAGTCTCTGCAGATGTGATTAAGGTAAGGATCTGAGATGAGATTATCCTGGATTTAGGGTGGTTCTAAATCCAATGACTAGTGTCCTGATGAAAGGAGAAATTGAAGACAAAGAGACACGGGGAGGGGAGCGGGGCGGGAACCACGTGAAGACAGGTTGTAGAGATCGGAGGGATACATCTGCATGACAGGACACGCCAGGATTGGATTGCAGAGCCACAGAAGCCAGGAGAGATGCAGGAAACAGATTTTCCCTTGGAGCCTCCAGAAAGAGCCAACCCTGCCGACACCTTGATTCCAAACTTCTGGCCTCCAGAGCTATGAGACCACACATTTTTGTTGTGTCAAGCCTTCCAGTATGTGGTCATTTGTTATGGCGGCCGCAGGATACACCTCCTTTCCGAGGGCCCTGTTCATCTCAGCCCTAAACCCAGCAGCAGTCTCTGGAGTGAGGAGGGGGAATTCCAAAAGCTGTATGGTTTACAAAGCCACAACCTGGTGGTTGTTATCGTTTCCATTTTTTCGTTTGGTTTCATTTTGTTTTTTACAATTGAGGAAATGGGCTCAAGGAGTTTAAGTGATTTTTCCAAAGTCCCCTATACCAGCAGTCCCCAACCTTTTTGACACCAGGGACCAGTTTTGTGGAAGACAATTTATTCACAGACAAGGGGCAGGGGGGAGAAGGTTTTGGGACGAAACTGTTCCACCTCAGATCAGCAGACTTTAATTAGATTCTCATAAGGAGCACGCAAGCTGGATCCCTCCCGTGTGCAGTTCACAATAGGGTTGGAGCGCCTGTGAGAATCTAATGCTGTCACTGATTGGACAGGAGGCGGTGCTCAGGTGGCCATGCTCATTGGCCCTGCACTCACCTCCTGCTGTGCAGCCTGGGTCCTAACAAGCCATGAACTGGTACGGGTCCCTCAGGGGTTGGGGACCCTATATAGATGGTGTATAGATGGTGTATAAAGCCCAGATTGTGGATGTCTCGACTCCAAATCCTGAAATTTTTAGTCCTCGAGAGGAGACTGGCAATGATACAAGGACACTAATAAAGGCCTCCTGTTGCCGGGCGCAGTGGCTAACACCTGTAATCCCAGCACTTTGGGAGGCTGAGGTGGGTGGATCACCGGAGGTCAAGAGTTCGAGACCAGCCTGACCAACATGGAGAAACCCCGTCTCTACTAAAAATACAAAAATTGGCCAAGCGTGGTGGCGCATGCCTGTAATCCCAGCTACTTGGGAGCCTGAGGCAGGAGAATCGCTTGAACCCGGGAGGCGGAAGTTGCGGTGAGCAGAGATTTTGCCATTGCACTCCAGCCTGGGCCTGGGCAACAAGAGTGAGACTTTGTCTAAAAAAAAAAAAAAAAACTTCCTGTTCACGGTCTATAACTCTTCAGCTTAAATGGTAGGTATCTGGGGATGTGGGGTGCAGGGGGAGCAGGAAGGTGGGATTTAGCTTATCATCCTTCTGCCTTTGACAGCATATAAGGCTGGGTGCGGTGGCTCACGCCTATAATCCCAGCACTTTGGGAGGCCGAGGCGGGTGGATCACAAGGTCAAGAGATCGAGACCATTCTGGTCAACATGGTAAAACACCGTCTCTACTAAAAATACAAAAATTAGCTGGGTGTGGTGACGCACGCCTGTAGTCCCAGCGACTCGGGAGGCTGAGGAAGGAGAATTGCTTGAACCCAAGAGGCGGAGGTTGCAGTGAGCCAAGATCGTGCCATTGCACTCCAGCCTGGGTAACAAGAGTGAAACTCAGTCCCAAAAAAAAAAAAAAAAAAAAAATAGCATATAATCTCTCCCACGAACTGCAGCAGCAAAGTCTAACTTAAGCATTTAAATGACCCCTTCAGATTCTTAATGATGCTATAAATATAATCCTGGTGTGATTTATAAAGCTATTAAAATAAATACTTTCACTAAAATAAACATTGCTACCTCTTAGCATATGTTTACTTGCATAACCTAAGCACAAACTTACCCAAATATGCAAAACCTGAACCAAAGATGATAAACGGAGGGCCTGGGGGCCGAACACAAATGAACTGGATGTGTGTGTGTGTCTTGACGGCATTATCTAGGGACAGTTGGTCTTTCAGACTTTTTTTTTTCTTAGCCTTGACTTGAAAGTCATGGTCTTTCAGTCTGGAAGCCTTGTTTTGCTTCTCAGTTGGGAGAAATGCCTCCCTCCATGGTCTGACGCCTAGCTGTTGCCTCTCTAGCCATAAATTTCACATTATGCACAGAAAAGCACTTTTAGAATGCTCTCCTCAACCTTTCTGGATGGTTCAGCTCCCATGGAGAGCCCCACTTGAGTCCTTACCATTTTTCATGTCACAGAAATGTTCATAGGCCCTGGGCCATTGGAGGTTTCGGAGCAAGGGAAGGCATGATGAAATCTGCTAATTTGGAACCATCAGATTTTAGGTCTGTATCCATGGAGGCACGACCCCAGGGCCTGAATTTAATTCATCTTCAACCTCACAGCTCTCTGGTCTGTGCTGCATTGGTCATTACATAAGAAAGGACATTTGAGAAGAAATCGAATAGGTTTGAGATGATGCCCAGGAGTCATAGGATGCAATGGAAAAGCAACAGGAAAGAGTTTATACCTGTCTGTCTGGTTCACTATGATATCCTCAGTGCCTACCATGGGTGCCTGGCACATACAACCGGTTGTAAATAAGTGTAGAAGGAAATGAGACAGATAGGGAGGCTGTAGGGAATTCAGCTTGAAGTCCTGGTTCCACCACATACTAGCTGTGTGACTATGGGAAAATTTCTTAATTTCTCTGAATCTCCACTTCCTCATTTTGAACTGAGGACAATAATATATTTCTATTGTATGTCTTATACAATACAGCTCTTATAAAAATGTCTAGAATGGTCTGCACAGGATAGGTGCTCTATTCCATAACTGTTCATTGAATGAATGAATGAATGAATGAATGAATGAAAGTCTGGCTGTTTCCCTGAGGATGAATGGCCCTGGAGCTTGGGGACATTGAGTATGGTGCACGGGGACAAGCTGATCACTTCCCAAGGCGTGTTAGAGGAGTGCTGCCTGTCTCCTTATTTATGTGCCAGGTTTTCATCATTTGCCATCTTCACTTAGGGGATTAATTTCCTGGGAAGTGCAGCCAGTAACACACAGCCAGCCAGACGACACAGATAACAGCAGCTAGGGTTGTAATTCCCATCCCATTGACAGTCCTTCAACCAACAGAGGAAGAATGGAGCAGCTGAAAGCTTCCATTCAAAGTCAGTAACAATAAGTTACAAGTGACTGTGTATGTGGAAGGCAAGTGAGACGGGGCAGGAGGAGGGTGAGCAGCCAGTCCCTGCTCTTTGTGCTATAGCAGCAAGCGGGATCCAGCCAGGAAGTGTGCCCAAGGACCTGTTTAGATTTTAGGGAAATGATTAAAGTTTTCCAATTTTGAAAACAAAAGTTTAATAGCTTATTTTTTTGCTCTTTTATCCACAATATCTTTGGAAACTTTAAGATTGTATTAATTGGAATGCAAAATGTTTCAGGTGCAGTAGAAAACAGCATGGTGATCTCTCAAAAAGTTAAACATAGAATTACTGTATAATCTAGCAATTACACTGCTAGGTATATATCTGAAATAATTAAAAACCAATACCCAACCCAGTACCTGTCCAGGCATGTTTATCCACAATAGCCAAAAGGTGGAAACAGCTCAAATGTACATCCACAGAAGAGTGGTTTAGAAAATTGTGGCATATATATATATATATATATGAATATTATTTAGCCATAAAAAGGAATGAAGTACTGATACATGCTATATTGTGGATAAACCTGAAAAACTTTATGCTAAGTGAAAGCAGCCAGACACAAAAGATTATGTACTATATTATTTCATTTATATGAAATATCCAGAATAGACAAATTCATAGAGACAGAATGGAGATTGGTGCTTTGCTGGGGCTGAGGAGAGAATTTTCAATGATGGGCCAGGGATCTGTTTTTACACAGCAGGTGGTTGGTGGGGAGGGAGCTAGTCTAGTCCAGCCTATGGCTTTCCTGCCATTCTTGAGTACCAGGCATCCTGCCTTCAGCTTGGTTGGCTTCCTGGAGTCTTCTCAGAACTGGGGACTCATAGGCTCTCTGGCCCTCAGTTACCCATCTCCAATACTGTGCCTTCACCAGCCACCTCAGACCACCTCCTCCCCCTCCAGATAATCATCCCACCCCCAGTGACCCTCACCACCACGATCTACCAGACTTGCACTCCTGCAGAGCCAAGGCCAGCCCACCTGGTGGCTTCTCTGAGGGCACTCCCAAGGGTCAGCATCTCCAGCCTAGATCTCTGGAGCCTGATGAAATTCTCATCCTTATTCTGTTGCTACCCAATAGCTAAGAGACCAACTCAGAAAAGAATGATTGCCAGATTAGAATGTCAATCTTTTTTTTTTTTTTTTTTTTTTTTTAGACAGAGTCTCACTCCATCACGAGGCGCCAGGCTGGAGTGCAGTGGTGCGACCTCAGCTCACTGCAACCTCCGCCTCCTGAGTTCAAGCAATTCTCCTGCCTCAGCCTCCCAAGTACCTGGGATTACAGGTGCCCACCATCACTTGCATTAGTTCCCTCAGGTCAGTCTTTTTAAACCCATCTTACCAATGAGGAAGGAAATGTAAGTTTAGAGAGATTAAGGAACTTGTAGGCTAATGCACGGAAAAGCCAATTGGACTCTAAAATCCATACTCTTTCCTCTACCCCACATTGTCACACAGCCCAAGCCTCATCACTCATGAAGGGAAGTAAGTGTTATCAGCAAGAGGAACCTGTGTATCTGCAGGTGGGACACGTCTTTCTGCTAGGAAGATTCCCAGGAACTAAATTATAATCTGAAGATGAGTGCAGAATGAGAGTCTAGGGAGGCCAGGTGTGGCTCTCTCCTGTAAGCCCAACATTTTGGGAGGCCGAGGCAGGAGGATCGCTTGAGCCCAGGAGTTCAAGACCAGCCTGAGCAACATGGCAACCCCCCCACCTCCACCACTACAAAAAATGCAAAAATTAGCCAGGTATGATGGTGTGCGCCTGTAGTCCCAGCTACTTGGGATACTGAAGTGAGAGGATCGCTTGAGCCTGGGAGGCAGAGGTTGCAGTGAGCAGTGATTGAGTCACTGCACTCTTGTCCAGCCTGGATGACAGAGTGAGACCCTGTCTCAAAAACAAAACAAAACAAAGACAGTCTAGTAATCTAGAGAGCAGAGCATCTCAAGGCATCCTCTACAAAGCTGTGGCCACACTAGCCTTGGCCCACAACATACTATGCCATTGCACTTCAGCCTGGGCGACAGGAGTGACACTCAGTCTCAAAAAAAAAAAAAAAAAAAAAACAAACAGAATTCTATTCTCTAATGGCCTGAATACTGACATCTACCCTCCCCTTACATAAGGCTGGGTATCCCTGGCAGATTTTCTGTTCTGTCTCCGTTCCATCAGGGTACCAACCAGCACCATCCGTGAGGAAATAGTCTTTGGAATCCATGAACCTAGGTTCAAATCCCAGTTCTTCCCTGCATGACTTCAGATTCCAGACACAGCTCCCTGAGATGTATGTAAAACTCACAGCCCAGAGGTCAGTCACCGCTGGTTCCTTTCTTCCTCCTGCCAACGCAGCCTCTCCCCAGGCATGGATCCCACTTTTCTTTTGCCACATTCCAGTCCTGAGGGTTACCTCTGGTCATGTTTCTGGGACTTGGGTAATTCTTAATCTGCTTCCTCCCAGCCCTCTCTCCCCTTTGCCCTCAATCCAAACAGGCATATGATCAGGTCCTGGCCCCAGGCATATGATAGATATAAAAAGGACATTGTATCTGAGGCTGGGAGCCCAGAGCTCCTTGGGGAGGATTTCTACCTCCCACGGCTCACTAATCGGGCTCCGGGAGTCACATGAGGACTCGTGACCCCTGAGCCCAGATGGCCTTTCATCTCACTGCAGACAGGACAAGCTCCTTGGAGCAAAGCAGCTTCACACTGCCTGACTCCAGGCAGACCCACAGCTAGCGCACCTCACTCTGCCTGACAGCTATCCTCCTGAAAAGTTGGGTGGTTTGTGAATTCATAAATTCAATCCTTCTTTGTTCCTAATGATTATTGTCCTTTCAGGGGACATTTATCCTTGGCCTATATCCTCCAGATTGTATCCCCTTAAGTTGCAGGCTTGGCTAATATCTATTGAGTGTTTGTACCATGCTAAGTGGGATTACATGTGAGTTATTTCATTTCATCCTCATAACAATCTTGGGATATGTTTCTATCCTCAATCTAAAGACTATAACAATTTCCAGCATTTACACAGCACTGTGTCACAGACCTCATTCTCTGTGCTTTATGTCTACCAGCACCCCCTATCATCACTGCAGTCCTGTGGTGTAGATGTCAGTCATCCCCCATTCACTGAGACTCAGAGAGGTTGAGCAAGTGCCCCAGGTCACACAGCCAGCAAATCACAGAGGTTGGAATTCACATTCTGGCGGGATGGTTCCCAAGGCTCCTGACCATTTTGATACACTGCCTCCTGTTTTTCCCAGAGCAAGTCCCACCTGTCATTTCAGCATCCATGGCTACCATTGCAAATCAACAGGGTGTGAGCCACACAAGGCCTGGCTTAGCCACGTGAGGCGCTGAAGGACAGACCACACTGATTGACTCCTCGGCTGTGTCTTTAAATGTCAATGTGTGCGTGACCACCTCAGACCTTGGGTACAGAAATAAAAGGCAGAAGGAAAGGACATTCTAGTGCTTGAGATGAGAGAGAAGCAGGGCAGGAGAAGAGCAGCAGCCTGGAGCACACGTGTACAGGCCGGTAGGCTCCCTGGACTGGCAGGAGGGGCCTCGTGTAGGCAGTGGAGGTGGGAGTGGGGTGAGAGCTACACCCTTGACCTTGGACTGCTGTGAAGCTATTTATGGCCTGACACCAACCCCGGAGAGATGGGTCTTAACCTGATTTAGCTCCCCTATCTGTATTGATTGCCCACTGTTAAGCATTTGGGCCAGCCTGGCTGCCTGAGCACAGATGAACATCCTCAATGCAGCATGGCAGGGCAAAGGCAGTGCCCTCCATCCTACCCTCCAGAATTCACCCAGGCCCCCACTGCACAGCTCTCTGGGCCTGCCCTGTTCAGTCATTGACTGTTCTAGGAGCAGAGGGGACAGACACACGTGACAGAGACAGAGCCTCCTGCCTACTCCAATGCAGCCTGGAAGGGGAGCCTGACAGGATAAGGAAACCAACAGAAACAGACTCAGGATGAACCTCAGATGTGTTGTAAAGGAGGAAAATGAGGTGATGTGGGAGAACCTGTGAAGACTGGACGAGGGAAAGGGGAAGGTAGCCCAGGAGAGCCTCTCCAAGGATGTGAGTTTAGAGCAGAATTCTGAATGATGGAGAAAAGGGAGCATTCTGAGAATTGAAGAAAGAGCCCTCCAGGCAGGGGCCACAGCAGAGGCAAAGGCTGGGTGGCAAGAGCAGGCTCGGCCTTTCAGACATTGAGTACAGGGAGCAGCAGAGTGGTGGGTGGTGAAGGGGCAGAGGAGGGTGGGGACCAGACGGACCCCCAACGCCTGCCACCTGTCCCTGTGAGATGTTTCTTTTATGAGCAGCTCAGGTTCACCATCAGGACTTGACATTGGTCTACCTCTTTCTCCCCCTCCCACTCATATCCCTGGACATAGCTTTGGGTTAGCCCTTTGTCCTCACAGTTGGGGTGAAAGATTCCACAGAGTGGCTGGGCATGGTGGCTCATGTCTGTAATCCCAGCATTTTGGGAGGCTGAGGCAGGTGGATCACAAGGTCAGGAGATCAAAACTATCCTGGCTAACATGGTGAAATCTGGTTTCTACTAAAACTACGAAAAATTAGCTGGGTGTGGTGGCACACACCTGTAATCCCAGCTACACAGGAGGCTGAGGCAGGAGAATTGCTTGAACCCAGGAGGCGGAGGTTATAGTAAGCTGAGATCACACCACTGCACTCCAGCCTGGGCAATAGAGTGAGACTCCGTCTCAAATAAAATAAAATAAAATAAAGAATATTAGCCAGGCATGGTTATATGCACCTGTGGTCCTAGCTACTCAGGAGGCTGAGGTGGGAGGATCGCTTGAGCACAGGTGATCAGGCTGCAGTGAGCCGTGATGGCAACATTACACTCTAGCTTGGGTAATACAGCGAGAACCTGTCGCCCTGCCCCAAAAAATGGAGGGGGGGTAGGGGGCTTGGGGAGGACAGTGGAGGGCAGGGAGGTTGGGGAGGGATAGCACTGGGAGGAATGCCAGATGTAGGTGACGGGGGGAGGGAGACAGCAAACCACCATGGCATCTGTGTACCTATGCAACAATTCTGCAAGATCTGCACATGTACTCCAGAACTTAAAGAACAATTAAAAAAAAAAAAAAAAAAAAAAAGATTCCAGAGAGAAGACTCTTACCTAGTCATGCCGAATCCAACATGGAAGGTTAAGGCAGGACCCGGGGGACTGGGAGAATGGAGAAACTCCTGATGTTCAGGGACCGCCCAGTCCCACCATCTGCCTCCTCTAGTTCCAGCTCATAGCACATCCCAGCTGACCACTCACTCGTACAAGCCTGCCCTGGGCTCCATCTCTGCGCCTCTGCTCCTGCTGGTCCAACACTGATTGGCAATGTCCTGGCCCCACAGCTCCATGTCGGGAAATCCCTGTCATTCACTGGCATAAATGATTCCAAATTCAGGAAGACTTTCCTGACTCCCAGTCACATTCGGTGGCAGATTTGGTTTGTTTGAATCCTCCTCAGGCATCTGTTTCAACATCCCTTTGATCTTTCATTTCCTTTTGTCCTATAATGTGGCTTTCTGAATATCTGTCTCTCCCATTATGCTACAAAGTCTGTGGAAAGCAAGAATTCAAACACTGGTTCTGCCACGTCCTGGCTATGAGGTTTTAGCAAGGAACTTCACCTTTCCAGATCTCACCTTCCTTTGATCCCCACAGAACAGACCCTGAAACCAGGACATGATCGCTGAAGTTTATTGGGAGGTGATTCCAGGAAGTGCGGGCAGGCAAAGTGGGAGATGAGACCGGGAAAGGAAAGAACCCCCCATAGGGAGCATTACTCATCAAGTCGCCACACTGGGCTACTGAAGTTCAATCCTGCTGGGTAACTTTGGGGGACTGTAGAATGCCCTTTCCTAACCGGGCTGAACGTTGCAATCATCAGGGAGATTTAAAAAATGTGGATGCTGGAGTTCTATCCACAGAGATTCTGATTTAATTGGTCTGGGATATAGCCTGGGCACCAAGTTGTGTGTGTGTGTTTTTTATACCCTCGGGTGAGCTAATGTGGGGGAAAGTTTGAGCTCACTTGTGTAGAATACATCTCAGAGCTCTCCCAGCCAAGAGTGAAGAACTAGGGTGTTTGTCCACCAACTCTCACCCATCTTTGGTTGAGGACATTTCCAGCTTATTCTGTGAGTGTCCTCGCATGCTCCCTTGACCAGAAAACAAAAAGCAAAACAAAACAAATAACCCACAGATGTTTGCAGTAAGCAGCCTGGGATACATGACGGTAAATATGGGAAGGGTGCTCGTGTCTGCTACCTCCTTCATCTCTAAAATGGGGGTAAGAAATTTGTGAATTTTTGTAAGGACTAGCAAATGTCTGCTAAGTGTCTGAAACACAATAGGCAGTTATAAATGTTGTTTATTCTGGTTTTTGCTGTGGATTGTTGCTATATTCCCTTCAGCACCCAGCCAGGGCTTTGTGTATAGTGGATGCCCAGTATCAGTCATTCTCTAAGCGCTGCTCTAAAACAACGATGCTGGAAACCTGAAATCAATGGGGCTGCTGAGACACATCACTCAATCCTGTAGTTCCTGAGACTCTGAAACCATGTCTTTCCCGAAGTGATCTGATATTTTTAACCTTGGCTGCACACTGGAATCACCTGAGGATGTGAAAAGAAAATACAAATGCCTGGGTCCCACCCCCAGGGATTTCTGATTTAATTGGTCTGGAGAGAGGTCTGGGCATTTCAGATTTATAACAGCTCCCCTGGAGATTTTAATGTTGTAGACTTGAAGATTAACCAAGGGTGGAGGGTTCAGTGGGGGATTAGGAAATGAGCAGGGTAAGGATAGTTGCATAATTCTTCCCTATGGTCCATCCCAATGCTCCTTCCATCTCTCCACTGCATCTTAGAGCTTCAGAAACTCCAGTTTCTGGAACAGAGGCTGGAGGCCCTGGCAGGCATAAGCCCTGCTGCTCCCTGCTCCACAGGGCAGCCACTCACCACCACACGGGCACCTTCCTGCTCATCTGACATGTGTCCTCCTCCATATCCCGCAGGCACAACCCTGGCACCCACAGTGGCTCACTCCGCAGACCCTCACCGAGTGTCTCCCACACATCAGGCACTAGGTGAGACGCAGGGACACGGGGATGCTGCAGTCCTCACAGTTCCTGCTCTGAAGGGAGAATAACACACAGAAACCTACATGTTCAGGGTCCCAATGGAAGTCTGCACCCTTGCTGTGAAGCAGGGGAGGAAAATCACGTTCTCCTAGGCTAGAAGGAGTGTGCTTGGAAAGGTTTTCTGGAAGAGCCTTACTGAGCTAGGTAGAAATTAACATCCCTATTTTTTTATTTTTTAGATGGAGTCTCGCTCTGTCACCCAGGCTGGAGTGCAGTGGCTCAATCCCAGCTCACTGCAACCTCCGCCTTCCAGGTTCAAGTGATTCTCTTGCCTCATCCTCCCGAGTAGCTGAGACTACAGGCGCGTGCCACCATTCCTGACTAATTTTTGTATTTTTAGTAGAGACAGAGTTTCACCATACTGGCCAGGGTTGTCTTGAACTCCAGACCTTGTGACCTGCCCGCCTCAGCCTCCCAAAGTGCTGGGATTACAGGTGTGAGCCATCGTGCATGGCCAACATCCCTATTTTATAAATAAGAAATTTAAGTCACCAGGAAGAGGGGCTGATGTCAGAGCCTTTGTGAAGTTCCAGGCAGGGTGCTGGGTGCTCTACCCACATCATCAATAACAGTAACAATAGCCTGTGCATTTACTGTGTGCCAGGGCCCTTCCAAGCTCTGGTTGAACCCTCACAACACTCCTAGGAAACAGATACAAGTATTAATATTTCCCCATTTCACAGATGAGGAAACTGAGGCTTAAGGAGGTGAAGTGACTTGCCCAACATCGCACAGGAGTGGTGGAGCCAGGACTGCAGCCCAGGCTATCTGGCTGCTGAACCTCTTCCCTTGACCTTGACATTGACGGCCTCCCATCATCCTGCTCATTCTCATAATCCCAATGAATGAGGGAGGCATTAGAAATGTGCTGTTTATGATGAAAGACAATAAAGATCAGTGAGGCCGCAGCCGCACAGAGGGCAAGCCACAGGCAGTGAGTCCCATCCTGGCCTGCCTGATTCTGCAGGCCCTCCCTGGTGCTTTGCTCCCACGGTCCAGCTTCCCTTCCATGCCTCCACCCTGTGTGTGCAGCTGCAGGTTCTCCCAAGTATTTTCTCCCCCACTGAAGACCAGGCCCAAGGAGCAGACCCTGCCAGCTGTCAGCTAAGCCTGGCTGGGTCTTGGCCACAGCAGGAGCCTCCTTTCCCACAGGCCCCTACAGGAACAGGCTCCCACAGTCATCAAGTAGGGACCCACTCAGCATAGAACTAACATCGCCAGCCCCACAAGGCTGGTGCCTATTGGCAGGACCCAAGGATGGTTTGATGTTTCTGCTGGGGTGTCTTGCCATGTCCCCATTTTCATCATATTTTTAACCAGGGGTGTGGGGGCGCCAGAAAGTCTGTGATTTGCTGGGGTGAGCACAGCCTGGCCTGTATCCAGCATCCAACATCTCCTTGGCACCCAGCTGGGCAGATACAGCAGGACTCTGCCCTCTCTCCCCTCCCTGACTCAGAGCCTTGTCCCCTTGAGAAAGCCCAGGAAGGCAGCTCTGCACTCTGAGAAAAAAACACTTGCCAACCTAAGGGCTTGTAATGAACCAAATTATGCTGAATTAATTGGATGTCGTTAGCAGTGTCAGGGAGGGGGTTGGGGAGCAGTGGCATCCACCAAGCCTGGGGAACGGAAAGGCGGGGGCAGGACAGCCCACAGCACAAAATGCTTCTGCACAGCTTGTGCAAGAGAAGAATTCCTCATTGTCAGCTCTTGCCAAAATAGCCAAGGCACCCACTCTCGCCTCAGACAGCACCTCTATTCTGAAACTGGACTCCCAGCCTGCAGCTTTGAACTTGGGCCTCCAGGTGCATCTGTCCTTGTTCACAGGAGCCATAACATAGCCTTGATGAGAAGAATGAGCCTGAACCAGCGCCCCACCCTGCCCCCGAGCTTCAGGGTCAAATTACAAAGGCATCAGGAGGCCCTATCCCTTGGGTGTACATCCTACTTCCTGCCTTGATGGAGCAGGCAAGTAAAGAACCCCCTGCTGGTCATCACTTCTAGTTAAGTGTCTGGAGGGGCTCAGTGTGTGTGGTCATCAGCTGGTCTCTGCACAGAGGGGGCGTACAGACCAGAGACCAGAGCAACTGCTAGAGGGACCTGAGCCCAGAAGTCTTTTTTTTTTTTTTTTTTTTTTGAGACAGGGTCTCACTCTGTCCCAGGCTGGAGTGCAGTGGTATGATCTTGGCTCACTGCAACCTCTGCCTCCCAGGCTCCAGTGATCCTCCCATCTCAGCCTCCTGTGTAGCTGGGACTACAGGCATGTGCCACCATGCCCGACTAATTTTTGCATTTTTTTGTAGAGACGGGTTTCCCCATGTTGCCTAGGCTGGTCTCAAACTCCTGGGCTCAAGTGATCCTCCTGCCTTTGCCTCCCAAAGTATTGTAGACGTGAGCCACCGTGCCCAGCCTGGAAGTCTTATCCTAGCTTTGCTATAAATGGGCTATGTGACCCTGAATAAGTCACTTCTCTCTCTTCAACTGAGGGATAAGAGTGTTGGAATGATCAGTTCATCTTAATCTGTGCAACTCAGACACTGGGAAAAGGCAGGGGTCCTAAGGGCATTGCTAAGGTTTAGAAACTTTGCATGTATTGTACACTGTCTGTGGGTGGGGAAAAAACAGCTCTCATCCTCACATATACTACTATTTTTCAAATGAGTATAGAATTGATGGTTTTTAATAAAATAAACATTTTTTTTAAAGCCGTCACTGAATTCATAGGAAGTTTGGTCATTTTTTAAATGACACTTTATCTTTTTTATTTTATTATTTATTTATTTATTTATTAAAAAAAATTTTTTTAGGTGGAGTCTTGCTCTGTTGTTCAGACTGAAGTGCAGTAGCATGATCTTGGCTCACTGCAACCTCTGCCTCTCAGGTTCAAGCAGTTTCTCCTGCTCCAGGCTCCAGAGGAGCTGGGACTACAGGGGCCTGCCACCACACCCGGATAATTTTTTTGTATTTTTAGTAGAGACAGGGTTTCACTGTGTTAGCCAGGATGGTCTCGATCTCCTGACCTTGTGATCTGCCCGCCTCAGCATCCCAAAGTGCTGGTCTTTTAAAAATTTTTTTATTTTTTATTTTTTTTGAGATAGAGTCTCGCTCTGTTGCCCAGGCTGGAGTGCAGTGGCTCAATCTCAACTCATTGCAACCTTTGCCTCCCAGGTTCAAGCAATTCTCCTGTCTCAGCCTCCCCAGTAGCTGGGACTACAGGTGCACACCACCACACCCAGCTGATTTTTGTATTTTTAGTAGAGACAGGGTTTCACCATATTGGTCAGGCTTGTCTTGAACTCCTGACCTCAGGTGATCCACCTGCCTCGGCCTCCCGAAGTGCTGGGATTACAGGCATGAGCCACCATGCCCAGCCATCTTTAAAAAATTTTTTATTGTGGTAAAATATGCATAACATAAAATTGACCATTTTCAGCATTTATGTAAGTGTCTGGTTCCAGAGTGTTAAGTACATTCACATTGTTGTGCAACCATCACCATCATCCATCTCCAGGAGCTTTTCATCATCCCAGACGGAAACTATGAACCCATTATACACTAATTCCCATTCCTCCCTTCCCCATTCGCCAGCCCTGGTAGCCACTGGTCAATGTTTTCTCAATCTAAAGACACTAAAAATGCAAAAACTCTCTCTCTCGTGGGGCACATGGAATAACCTGATGTTGAGAAGAAGTCCTACTTCTTAAAAAGGTAAGGCGCCCCTGACCTAGATGTGCTAAGGCCCTTCTCGAACTGACATTTAATGATTCTACGTTTTCTAATGTCAGAAAGGAAAAATCAACCTGTTTATTTTTTTTTTCCTGGTACAAAGATGAATTTAATTTTTTTCCTTTTTCATACATAATGGGTACATGGAGGTAGAATCTACCAAAAAACTTAGAAAAGTCAGAGTTGGCCAGGAATGGTGGCTCATGCCTGTAATCCCAGAACTTTGGGAGGCCAAGGCGGGTGGATTACCAGAGGTCAGGAGTTCGACATCAGCCTGGCTAACATGGTGGAAACCCCATCTCTATTAAATATACAAAATTAACTGGGCATGGTAGCGTGCACCTGTAATCCCAGCCACACAGGAGAATTGCTTTTCCATCACTGCACTCCAGCCTGGGCGACAGAGTGAGACTCAGTCTCCAAAAAAAAAAAGAAAGAAAGAAAAATAAGAGTTGTGGTTTCCTCTAAGGGACTGGAAAGGGCATGAAGAGGCTTGTAGGGAGCAGGAATGTTCTAGATCTTGATCTTGGAGAGGTCACATGGTATGTTCCTCTGGAAAAAATTATCAAGCTGGTCAGGTGCAGTGTCTATGCCTATAATCCCAGCACTTTAGGAGGCAGGAAGATTGCTTGAGCCCAGGAGTTTGAGAACAGCCTGGGCAACATAGTAAGACCCTGTCTCTACAAAAACTTTAAAAATTAGCTGAGTATGGTGGCCCACACCTGTAGTCCTAGCTACTCAGGAGGCTGAGACGCACAGATCACTGTGAGCCCAGGAGTTAGAGGCTTCAGTAAGCTATGATTGCACCACTGCACTCTAGCCTGGGCGATAGAGTGAGACCCTGTCTCTTAAAAAAAAAAATTATCCAGCTGTTTACTTCAGATGTATGCACTTTGCTGGATGCATATTATACCCGCAGTGACACCATTTTTTAAACAGAGTGAGCCATTTAGTTCAAATGGGTGCAGATAACAACATCACAGTCAGGGAAGGATCTCATCTTTCCCCTGGCCGTTTGTTATGTAAATCTGTACCTTCATTGTACAAGCAAGGAAGAATCTGTTCTGTCCTGAATTAAGGCCAGGTAATGCAACATTTGTTTATTCATTTGTTTAAAAAAAACCATGTGGAGTGCCTTCTATGAGCCAGGAGCTATGCAATGCCCTGGGAATAGAGAGAAGCTCCCTGGCCTCACAGAGCTGTATCAGCCAACACGATCTCACTCATCCACCTACAACATGCATGGTCAAGTTCGTTTTCACTTCACCTAAATGAGTCCTGCTGAAATCTAAGCTCGTTTCCTGTTGCTACTTTCTCAGCAGAGGTCATCTTAAAGACTCTCTGAGGTCACACTGTGAAACTCTGGCCAGATGATCATTAGCAGGGAGTAATCCTCTTTGTCAGGCAAAACCACTTCTCTGCCTTTATAAACCTGCCGATCTTCAAACACTCCAGTCAGTGTTGGTTAACACTAACAAGCTGCTACTACAATGTACATGTTTATGTTTCTCTAACCTAGGACTTCTTGAGGACAGACACTTGCTTTATTATGATTATTATTAGAGACAAGTTCTCATTCTGTTGCCCAAGCTGGAGTGCAGTAGAGCAGTCACAGCTCACCGCAGCCTTGACTTCCTGGGCTCAAGCAATCCTCCCACCTCAGTCTCTTGAGTAGCTGGGACCACAGGCATAAGCCACCATGCCCAGCTAATTTTTAAATTTTCTGCAGAGATGGGGGTCTCCCTATGTTGCCCAGGCTGGTCACGAATTCCTGGGCTCAAGCAATCCTCCTGCCTCGGCCTCCCAAAGTGCTGGGTTTACAGGTGTGAGCCACTGTGCCTAGCCTGTATTCATTTTTGTACTGATTATATTTATTGCACAGCAAACATGTGCGTAGCACAGTGCCTGGCACATGGTGGGTCCTCATGAAGTTGACTGAATGAATAAGCAAATTTATAAGTGAATAAATGGATGGAACAGCAATAAGCCCAGAGTAGCTAAATCACAGGCTGAAGGTCACACAGTAATGGCCGGACTGGGTGGAACACCTGTCCCCAGACTTAGGCCTGCCCGTCTTCCCTTGGCAGGCAACTGCTACACCATAAAACTTTCCATCTCTCCTTTGAAGAGGTGGGTTTGATTTATATCAGCCATCAGGCAGCAAAAATATGGGCCTTAAAACTTTTATTGCCTTTTTATTATTCCTGGTGATGCACAGAAATATCATCCAAAACATTAGCAATTACTTTGAAGGTGCATGTTTCAAAGGCTTGGGGATGGGGTGTTTTCTAATTTGATAAGTCAGGGTGTTTTCTGCCAGGCAGGCCCAGGGGCATCGGCAGGACGGGAGCTGATTCAAAAGCAGAATTGATCTTTCAAGCCTCATTTTCATTTCCATCAGCACCCTATCAGACACCTTATCCCTGAGCCAGTTCCTATCCATGTATAATTTATACATTTGATTTCAATAGATTAATCTCTGCCTCATTCACAGGAGAGTCGAGCAGGGACAGTTCTCTCTCTTGTTTTCCATAGGGCGAGTAATCATATGTATTTCCATAGATTTCAATCCGTTTCCACCTAGACAATTTTTTAAAGATTCATTCCAAACTCACTCTCATATTTATTTAGTTTTTAGGACTGGGTGGAACTGTGGGCATGTGTGATGATTTCTGTTTACGCAGGAGGTAGGCTTATTCCAGGCATATCAGAGAGGAGACCAGCCTATCTCCTCCTGGTGCTTAGGAATGGCCATCCACTTTGAGGTGAAACAGGGATGTGGGCAGAAGACTAAAGCCACCCTCCCCTGGAGCTAGGGTCAGTGCCCACTGACCTCTGACCTGTGTCATTCTCCATCCCCTGAGCTCCAGTAGGTCTTCTGGAAGAACAGCAGAGTAGCACAAGACAAAGATCAGATCCTCTTTCCGAAACCTACCACATTCCCACAATGCAAGCCTCTCTTATTTCTCCCTTTCTCCATTTTCCTTCCCAGTGCCCCCAGAGAGAATCTAATCCAAATCTGGAGTCACAGTTTTCAGAATTCTCTTGGACTGGGCACAGTGTGTACCTCCTGCCTGTAATCCCAGCAATTTGGAAGGCCAAGGTAAAAGGATCACTTGAACCCAGGAGTTCAAAACCATCCTGGGCAACATAGTGAGATGCCATCTCTACAAAAAATTTAAAAAAAAAAAAATTAGCCAGGCACAGTGGTGTGCTTCTGTAGTCCCAGCTACTCAGGCGGCTGAGGCAGAAGGATAACCTGAGCCCCGGAGTTTAAGGCTGCAGTGAGCTATGATGGTGTCACTCCACTCCAGCCTGGGTGACAGAGCGAGACCCTATCTCAAATAAATAAATAAATTTAAAAATATTAAGTACATAACTTTTTAGAAAATACAAATTGCATATCTGATTTGGTGTAGTTGAAAAATTAAAAAAAAAAAAATACAAGCCAGACACAGTGGCTCATGCCTGTAACCCCACGCTTTGGGAGACTGAGGCGGGGGATCACTTAAAGCCAGGAGTTTGAGAATAATCTGGGCAACAGTGTGAGATGCCATCTCTACAAAAATTTTTTTTTTTTTGAGACAGAGCCCTCACACTGTTGCCCAGGTTGGAGTACAATGGCATGATCTTGGCTCACTGCAACCTCTGCCTCCCGGGTTCAAACGATTCTCCTGCCTCAGCCTCCCAAGTAGCTGGGATTACAGGTGCCCACCATCACACCCAGCTAATTTTTGTATTTTTAATACAGATGGAGTTTCACCATGTTGGCCAGACTGGTCTCAAACTCCTGACCTTGTGACCCTCCCGCCTCAGCCTCCCAAAGTGCTGGGATTTCAGGCGTGAGCCATTGTGCCCAGGCAAAAAAAAAAAAAAAAAAAATTTTTTAATTAGCCAGTTACAGTGGCATGCACCTGTTTAGTCCCAGATTCTCAAGAGGCTGAGTCAGGAGGATAGCTTGAGCCCAAAAGTTCAAGGCTGTAGTAAGCTATAATCATGCCACTGCATCACTCCAATTACCTGGGAGGCTGAGGCAAGAGGATCATTTGAGCTCAGGAGTTTGCGGCTGCAGTGGGCTATGATGGTATCACTGCACTCCAACGTGGGCAACAGAGCACGACCCTGTCCATCCTCGACCCTATAAAAAGAACTAACAGCTGGGCGCGGTGGCTCACGCTTGTAATCCTAGCACTTTGGGAGACCAAGGTGGGTGGATCACCTGAGGTCAGGAGTTCAAGACCAGCCTGGTCATCATGGTGAAACCCCATCTTGAAAAAAAAAATAACTACCTTGGCAGTGACTGAACTCCCCCTCTCCTTATACCCAAAGCTTTTTCTCAAGAACCCTGTGCTTCTCTTGGGCAATTTCACCCCCTGGGAGTCAAGCCACAAGCCTTCCTACTGGAAGTTCTTCCTGGTTAGGCAGCATGGCAGATTGTATTTTCCAAAATGGCTTGCAAAAAGATAACCCATCCCACAGGTCCTTACAATAATACACTGACGATTCTCCCACTGAGAGATGTGGTCTACATTTCCTCCACTTGAATCTAAGCAGACTTGTGACTATGGCAGAAGTCGTGTTTTTGCTCCCACCTGCTTCTCTTAGGACTCTTGTTCTTGGAGCCCAACTGCCATGCTATAAGGAAACCCGGACCACACAGAGAGGCCACATGTAAGTGCCTGGGTGACAGCTGCGGCTGAGGCGCTCGCCAACAGCCAGCATCAGTATCAGTCATGTGAATGAGGAAGCCTTTGAAACGACTCCTGCTTCAGCAAACATCTGATTCCAACAAAGGCCAAGAGATCATGAGCAAGAACCCTTAGTGAGCCCCTACAGAACCACAGAGATAATAATAAAATGATTGTTGTTATAATTGCTGCTTTGAGACAGGGTCTTGCTCTGTTGCCCAGGTTGGAGGGCAGTGGGGCAATCATGACTCATTGCAGCCTCAACTTCCTGGGCTCTGGTGATCCTCCTACCTCGGCCTCCCAAGTAGCTGAGACTACAAGTGCATGCCACAACACTGGGCTGATACTTTTGTTGAGATGGGGTCTCACTCTGTTGCTCTGGCTGGTCTTGAATTCCTGGGCTCAAGTGATCCTCTTGCCTCGGCCTCCCAAAGTGCTGGGATTTTAGGCATGAGCCACTGTGCCTGGCCTGATTGTTGGTGCTTTAAGCCCCTAATTTTGGGGGCGCCTCATTTTGCAGCACTAAATACTGAAACAGGCATGGTTAGCAGAGCATTGGAGACAAAAGTGAGCCTCTGGCAGCTTTTCCCCTCTCCAGCTTAAAAGGCACCCCTCATTTATACAAAGCCATATGCAAATGAGTCCTGGCAGCCTCAGGTCCTCCCTCCCTCAGCAAACATTTGGAAAGGAGAAGATGGGAAAGGAAGAGAGGCAATATTTGTTGCATGCCTGTCATATACCAGGTAGGTGTCTTCTAACCCATTATACAGATAAACTGAAGTCCAGGCCAGGCTCATGCCTGTAATCTCAGCACTTTGAGAGGCCAATGTGGGTGGATCACAAGGTCAAGAGATCGAGACCATCCTGGCCAACATGCTGAAACCCTGTCTACTAAAAATACAAAATTAGCTGGGCATGGTGGCACACACCTGTAGTCTTAGCTACTCACGAGGCTGAGGCAAGAGAATCGCTTAAACCTGGGAGGCAGAGGTTGCAGTGAGTAGGGATCGCGCCACTGCACTCCAGCCTGGCAACAGAGTGAGACTTTGTCTCCAAAAAAAAAAAAAAGAAACTGAAGTCCAGAGAAGTTAAGTGACTTAACCAAGCCCACACTACTAGAAGGTGTGCTATCTGTGAAGTGGAGCCTGCATAAGGCGCCCATGGACTAAGACATGTGTGGAGGGAGGTGGTGCGCAGTGATGTTAGTGCAATGAATGAAAGAATAAACGAATGTGCTTCACCAGTCTCCTCTTTGCAGCCTTTTTCTTTTCCAGTGGCTCAGAGGGACAACCCATGCAGTTTGCTTTTCTCATGAAGGGCAAAAGGAGGAAGGAGGTGGCTGTGGCTGAGTCCATGACCCTCTGTGGCTGGGCTTCTGCAGATAGGGTGGCCTTCTCCGCCAGCTGGGAGTCGCCATTCTGTCGTTCCTCTCCAGTCAGGGCCTCAGGGCTACCTCCTCTGGTCTCAGCCTCTTTAGGGTGCAGCTCCCCGGCTGAGCTCCCAGTTGTCCCTTCAGGCCTATCTCAGCCCATCTTTTCTGCATGTGCAGACTCTGGTGCCAGTTCTTGGGGTTAGAATCAATGCCAGAGTGATTGCCATCGCAGAGAGGCAGCCAGGCAGGGCCAGCAGCTCCTCCTTGCACGCTTGTCCTCTCCAAGCACGACTGGGATCAGAAATAACCTTCTCCCTTGCTGAGGCATGTGAGGAGGACTGCAGGCCCTGCAGCTATAATACCTTTCTCTTGTTTGTTTTTTCCCAGCAAATCATATTTTCCCAGGAAAGAAGGAGAAGAAAGCAAGCATGGAGAGAGGGGGAATTTATACCAACCAAACACCTCCCATGCCCCAGGCAGGTTTAATGTGCATTCATTATCTCATTTAATCCTCCTAATAATCCCTGTTTTACATATGAGGACACTGAGACTCAGAGAGGTTAAAACAGTTTCTCAAAGTCACACAGCAAATGGGAGTTAGGGTGAGGTTTCAAGCACAGCCAAGCCTGTATGACTGTAAAGCAGTGCTGTTTTCACCTATAAGTTTTTTCCTTTTTCTCCCTCCTAGGGAGCAGAATCCTCTTGCCCCTGGAGTCTATGGGGCCATCACAGGGTCAGGAGGTAACCTCATCTCCATCACTCAAGTATCATGCACGGAGCTGGGGCAAAACTCTGTCAAAGATCTCAAGCAAATTACTCAGTCAAATGTATCCGAGCTGCCTCTGGTTCCTTACTTTTGTGTACAAGACAATTGAACTTGTGATACTTGGTTCCAGCCCCCTCATCACTTCTGAGCCTGCAGCCGACCCTAACCCTGCCTCCCAGAGCTTACATCAAGCCAAATAAGGAGCTCTACTCCTTTCCCATATATCTGACCTAGCCTATCACTGAATTCCATTTCTGCTAAATACCATGATAGCACAGTGGGTCAGCACTTAAGTTCTGGAGCTACACCGCCTGGGTTCAAATTCTGGTTCTCAATACGAATAGGACCACTAGCAAGTTACTTGACCTGTCCTTGGCTTAGTTTTCCTGTATGCAAAATGGAGTTAATTAAAAACACCCACTAAATAAGGTTGCAAGGACTCAGTGAATTATAAGCAGAAGGGCTTATAATATTGTCAGTTGGCTATTAGTGCTATTTCTGGTTTGATCTAAACATACCCTCCATCTAAACGCCCAGAAAGAACACCTCCCAGGGCTTGCAGTCACTTACGCTGGAGACCACACTAAACAGCTCTCCCATCCCCCTCATCAGAGAACCAGGTAGAGACCAGCCCGGATGCCATTCAACATAGACAAGGATGCCTGTTGAAACCAGCTGGGTATGGCCTTAAATAACTCACAAGCCAGCTGCCTCCTCTGTTTCCCCTCATGTGGCACAAACAGCTTCACTAAGTTCAGGCCGGACCTTGAACCCTCGGATCATTTCCTGACATTGCTGGTGCCTGGCCTGGTGGTACCACCTTCCACAGTAAGGAGAAGCAGCTGTTCATTACCTCGCCTCCTCCCCTCCATTAGAATAAAAGTCATCTCCCAAGACGGAACTCTATAGCCAGAGGGTGAACTGGTGACCTCATTGCCTGGTTCACTAGGTTCCAGGCATCCCTAAATGCCAGTGATCTTTCCTTTCCCTCTGATGTGTCGATGCCAGCCTTTCAGTGGCCAAGATCCCTTTCCCCGCCCCCAACTCAGTTGTAGAACCACCCTGGTGTGTCAAAGGACTCTGGATTCCAAATGGCATGTTTAGAAATGTGTTTACTGTCTATGTTAGTGGTTTTCTCCCATCAGGACACTGACTGTTGAAAGCAAAGTTCAAGCCAGGTTGGTACAAGTTGCAGAAGCAGAGAAAGGATTCTATGCTACACCTCTCTCCTTCCTTCAATTCACCCATCCTGAACGAACCAATGTAATGCCATTGTGTTAGTCCATTCGGGTGGCAATAACAGAATACCACAGACTGCTTGGCTTATAAGCAACAGAAATGTCTTTCTGACAGTTCTGGAGGCTGGCAAGTCCATGATCAAGGTGCCAGCAGATTCAGTCTCTGATAAGGGCCTGCTTCCTGGTTCACAAATGGCACCTTCTCACCGTGTGCTCACATGGTGGAAGGTGGCAGGGGGTCTCTCTCAGGCCTCTTTTATAAGGGCACAAATCCCATTCATAAAGGCTCCACCCCTGAGACCTTATCACTCCTCAAAAGCCCCACCTCCTACTAACATCACCCTGGGGGCTAGGATTTCAACAGGGAAATTTTAGAGGAACAAACATTCAGACCATAGCACTCCATTTACCCCTCTGTCCACATGTCCCTGTTCACAGTATGTCCTGGCCCCTTCTCTCCATTAACATATCTTTGTTTCTATACCAGAATTTTTTAAAAACACATTCATTAAGCTTCTGATTTGAAGCAGGCCATGTGCTGATTGCCATGTGTTGTCCCGATTACTCCTGACAAATACCTTGGGAGGTAGGTGTTTTATATGTATATATTTTTAAATTAATTATTATTATTATTTTGAGACAAAGTTTCGCTCTGTCACCCAGGCTAGAGTGCAGTGGCATGATCTTGGCTCACTACAACTATCGCCTCCCAGGTTCAAGGGATTCTCCTGCCTCAGCCTCCTGAGTAGCTGGGATTACAGCCGCGTGCCACCATGCCTGGCTAATTTTTGTATTTTTAGTAGAGACGGGGTTTCACCAGGTTGGTCAGGCTGGTCTTGAACTTCTGACCTTGTGATCTACCTGACTCAGCCTCCCAAAGTGCTGAGATTACAGGCGTGAGTTGCCACACCTGGCCTATATATTTTAATGTAAGGTCTTACTCTGTTACCTAGGCTGGAGAGTATTGGCACTAACATAGCTCACTGCAGCCTTGACCTCCCGGACTCAAGAGATCCTCCTGCCTTAGCCTCCTGAGTAGCTGGGACTACAGGTGTGCACCACCACACCAGGCTACTTTTTTTTGTTTGTTTGTTTGCAGAGATAGGGGTCTCCCTATGTTGCCCAGGCTGGGATATTATTATTAACCCAATTTTATAGATGTGAAAACTGAGCCTCAGAATGGTTGTGAAACTTGCCTGGATCCCACATCCAGTGAGCAGCCACACTGGGATTTAGGTGAGGTCTACTGAACTTTAGAATCCAGTTCTTTTATTTTTTTTGAGCCGGAGTTTTGCTGTTGTTGCCCAGGCTGGAGTACAATGGCACAGGCCCAGCCTCAGCTCACTGCAAACTTCGCCTCCCAGGTTCAAGAGATTCTCCTGCCTCAGCCTCCTTAGTAGCTGGGACTACAGACGCATGCCACCATTCCCAGCTGATTGTATTTTTTAGTAGAGATGGGGTTTCACCATGTTGGCCAGGCTGGTCTCAATCTCCTGACCTCATAATCCACCCAACTCGGCCTCCCAAAGTGCCGGCATTACAGGTGTGAGCCACAGCGCCTGGCCAGAATCCAGTTCTTTACTACACCTCATCGATCCCCTACAGACTGACTGTTAGCTTCTCCCCCCTACAGACTGACTCAACTTCACACTGGTTCTGCCCTCTCTACTGTTCACAGCTGAGATTATTCACCACCAGCACTGACCACAGCCAGGCAGGCACCTGGAGCTACTTCTCCTACTTTGCTACCTGAAGTTACTTGTGCAAGCCTGAACAAAGCAGCTTAAGAACTAAGTCTTGTTTTTTGTGTGTTTTGGTTTGGTTTGGTTTGGTTTTTGTAGAGGCAAAGTCTCCCTGGTATTAAATTTCTGAACTCAAGCAATCCTCCTGCCTTGGTGAGGTCTTGTTTTAATATCAAGAGATCTGGGTCCCTAAGGGACTCTGCGTGACATATGCATTGATTGGTGTTGCAAGAAACATCAAAGGTAAAGGCTTAGAGTAGCCCCATGAATAGCCAGATTCAAAATCCAACATCCTGGCCCCAGGATCTGAGCACCTAGCCTGGTCACATAAACTCAGCATGCAAGAAGAGATCAGGCAATGTTTCCCAAAGTGTGTTCTGTGGAACCCTCCCCACAACAGATGTTACACATGTTACACCAAAAGGAGGGTTCCACAGTCCAACAGATTTGGGAAACATTACACATTCTAATCCCTATCTAAAGATTTATAACACTGGTTAGCAAAATTTTTAGTTTGACGACTTTAAGTCTCTTTCAGTAAAGAGATCTGTTTGCCTTTATCTAAATCAGTGTTTCTCCAGTTTATTTAATCCCAGAGCACTTTTATCCTTTTTAGTTTCCATGGAATCAGTGTTCTGTGGAATGGAGTTTGGGAAACACTGTTTTGGTATCTCTACCCTTGCCTGAATTGGGCCAGGTGTGTCTGCAGATCACTAGCCTGCCAGCTATAACCACCCACTCCATAGGTGGCGCCAACAAGGTCAGCAGCATGTAGCTTGAGCCCATGGATCAGAGATTACACTCCTGTTACTGGCAGGGGCCCCTCTAACCCCTGGAGCCTGAAACCAGCTGCCAACTCAGCCCAGAGCTGTCCTCCCTTGACTTGATCCCTTGTCTCAGGCACTCCCTGCCTGCCTCCCTGGGCTCCCGTCAGAACAGCCCAGAAAGCTGCACGCCTGCTTCCTGCCAGAGAGGAGACTGGGGTAACAAGCCCAGCTGGAAAGCAGAGTACTTCCCAAAGCAGCACTTATCAGGGCCATGTGCCGGGGAATCAGCCTCTGCTTGAGCAGAGGCATTCAACAGCTTGCAAGGCAAAGAAACAAACATCTCCCAAGCACAAAACGCCTTCACAAATGTACGGCGTGTGAAAGAACCCACCTGTCTCTCTGCCACTCCACCCACCCAGGTAACACCCAAAGCAGCAGCAGCAACCGCGGCCGCCTCCGCCCCCGACAGCCAAAGTCATGTGAATGCCAAGAGCCTTTGCTTGTCAGATCCTAAGGACAGAACCAGTGTAACTGGTACATTTCGCCTAGCACAAAGCCCAGGACAAGAGATCAAGAAATACAGCCGCAAGGGGCCCAGGACAGGGTGGGATGGGCGTGGAAGCGCCAGTGAAATCAATACAGGCTTCCACTTCCTCATGAAATTTGCTTTCTTCAGCCTCTTTTTAAAGGACCCGGTATTGTCCTTGACTAAGGATCCTGTGTAGACACAGGTATCTAAAACCATGACCAGCCTAAGGCATTGCTGAATGAGTCCACGTGTGTATACTTCATTGATGGGTACATATAGGTTTATGTGAGTGAGGCGAGTTGAGAACACAGGAAAAACCAAAACGCAAGGTTCTATTAGACAGCATTGCTTGAAAAAGACACGTATTTCCCATTATTGATAATCAAGGCTGGTATCAATGACTGCTTGTCTTTCCCATCTCCACTGCACCCCTGAATAGATCTCCCGCCCCACCATGAAATTTATAGCCCTTTGGTTGGAAAGCTATGCTCTACAGTAAGCTAGGATCAAAATAATAACTAGAGGGCAAGGCGATTAACCATTTCCCCAGGCTGAAGTTCCAACGCCTTGCTGCCTTGATAATTTACTCTGCAAAGTGGCAGGCACCTGGCTCAGAGTCACTCTGCAAATCTATTCAAAAGTCCCTGAATTCTGCTGAGTCTGGTTTCACTCTATGAACAAGACCAAAAACAATAAGGTCTTCAACACCTTATTGTTTCGTGCTAAATTTCACTGGGATGCTTATTTCAAAGCCTGCAATTATAATACGACTTAGTTTTCCTGCATTTCCCGTATGCTAGGACCTGCATTTCCCATATGCTAGGAGACAGAATGAACAGTTTTATTGTTTTTATGGGAACCTTTGGAGGAGTGGACAAAAATTCCATCACCGAGTGCCATTCCTTCTCCATCACATCTTCCTATTTCCTCAGAGATCTTGGGGCTCTCAGACCCCAGCCTAAGGATTCTCGTGGAAAAGTTGCGGCCATTCCAAGCTTTCAGAGGAAATACAAGAAATAGGAATGCAAAGACAAAAAGCAGCCAAAATTATATCACAATCTGTCCAATTCTGAACCTATGATCTCATCATCTGCTCTGACCTCTCCTCCCCACCAACTGTATCTCCTCCTAGCTCCTATTCAGTGAATGGTTCCACCATCTGCCACTGGCTCATCACAAATATGGGGGTTATCTGGGACTTATCCATTTTCCTCATCACCACCCCCAGGCCGTATTCAGTCTCTTAAGCTCTGTCACCCTCTTCTCCAGCCTCACTGCCACCACGTTTGTTCAGATTGCCGTCTTCTTTCCCCTGGTTGAACGGGAGCCTAAGTGTCTCCCTGATTTAGTCTTGCTCCCGTCTGTCTATTCTCCACACTACAGTGTCCCAGTGACCTTTCTGGAAAAAAAAAAAAAAAATAGAAACATTTAACTGCTTTACTTGAAACCCCTTGTGTTCACCAGGATAAAATTCTTTTTTTTTTTTTTTTTTTTTTTTACTCTCACTCTGTCACCCAGGCTGGAGTGCAGTGGCACAATCTTGGCTCACCGCAATCTCCGCCTCCTGGATTCAAGCGATTCTCCTGCTTCCACCTCGAGTAGCCGGGATTACAGGCACGTGCAACCACGCCCAGCTAATTTTTGTATTTTTTAGTAGAGACAGGGTTTCACCATGATGGCCAGGATGGTCTCAAACTCCTAACCTCAAGTAATCCACCCGCCTCAGCCTCTCAAAGTGCTGGGATTACAGGTGTGAGCCACCACGCCCGGCCCACCAGGATAAAATTCTAGCCCCAACCTTGGTACCCAAGGTCTTTCATGTAGGCTCCCAGGCCACCTCCCCAGCCTCTTTTCTCACAACTCTTCCCCGCTCTTACCAAATACTAAACTACGCGTTCTCAGGACACGCCATGCTCTCTCATGACTCTGGTCCTTGCACGTACTATTTCCACATTCTGGAACGAGTTTCCATCTTCTGTCTCCTGGCTAAGTCCTATGCATTCTCCAAGAATCAACTAATGCATAGCTTCCTCTAGAAAACTATCTGGAGAGGTCGAAAGCCTTCCTGCCTCCTTACTGCCCTCAAGTTCTTGCATCAAACATGCTGTTCCTTCTATCTTAGTCTTATCCTTTTCAAATGTGGCAGAAGGTGAAGCAGACTCCCGAGCAACTCCTAACCCGTAGCACCTGAGGGACTATCTACCTAGCATCCCTTTCCTCTTTCCTAACAGAACCGTAATGTCTTCTGATATCCACCCTCACCCAGATAGCCTCACGCCTCAGGGAAAGCTGATCTTGCCACACGATTGTGGGCGAGGGGTGGGGAGTATATCTCATTTTTATTCACAATGATTGGCTCGAGAATGTCATGTGACCCAATTCTGGCCAATGAGTTGTGACGTTTCTTTTCTCTTAAGAGAGAGTCACTGGAGGAAGACCAGGCTCTGTGAGTGGCTCACACCTGTAATCCCAGCACGTTGGGAGGCTGAGGCAGGAGGATTGCTTGAGTCCAGGAGTTCAAGACCAGCCTGGGCAACATGGCAAAACCCCATCTCAACAAAATAAAAAAGTAGCCAGATGTGGTGACATACATCTCTGGTCCCAACTTCTTGGGAGGCTGAGGTAGGAGGATCGCTTTAGCCCAGGAGGTTGAGGCTGCAGTGATCCAAGATCCACACCACACCACTGCACTCCAACCACCTGGGTGACAGAGTGAGATCCGTCTCAAAAAAAAAAAAAGAAGAAGGCCGGGCACAGTGGCTCACACCTGTCGTCCCGGCACTTTGGTAGGCTGAGGCAGTGGGATCACCTGTAGTCAGGAGTTCGAGACCAGCCTGACCAACATGGAGAAACACTGTCTCCACTAAAAATACAAAATTAGCCAGGCATGGTGGTGCATACCTATATATAGTCCTAGCTATTCCAGAGGCTGAGGCAAGAGAATCCCTTGAACCCGGGAGACAGGATTGCTGTGAGCCAAGATCACGCCATTGCACTCCAGCCTGGGCGACAAGAGCAAAACTCTGTCTCAAAAGAAAAAGGGAGGGGGGGAGGGAAAGGAAGGGGAGGGTAGAGGAGAGCCACTGCAATAGATGGTCTCTCTTCCTCCACATCAGTAATTCTTAACTTGGCCAGGTGCAGTGGCTCCCGCCTGTAATCCCAGCACTTTGGGAAGCCAACTCGGGAGGATCACCTGAGGCTAGGAGTTCGAGAACAACCTGACCAATGGGGAGAAACCCCATCTCTACTAAAAACAGAAAATTAGCTGGGCATGGTGGCACAAGCCTGTAATCCCACCTACTCGGGAGGCTGAGGCAGGAGAATTGCTTGAACTAGGGAGGCAGAGGTTTGGTGAGCAGAGATTGTGCCATTGCACTCCAGCCTGGGCAACAAGAGTGAAACTCCATCTCAAAAAAAAAAAAGAATTCTTAAACTTTTTTTGGTGGGGGGGTAGTGCTAAGATCTCTTTTGTGGGCAGGTGAATTCCGTGAACTGCTTCTTAGAATAATATTTTAAAATATATGAAATAAATTACATGTAAACAATTATAATGTAACACATGTATTAAAATATTAAAACAATATATTTGTGATATAATATATGTGATACTTTATTAACACATTCAATATCAAGATTTAATGGTAGGTCTAATAACTACTATAATTTCTTTTTACTTTATTTTTATTTTTATTTTTTTCTTTTAAAGACGGGGTTTCACCATATTGGTCAGACTGGTCTTAAACTCCTGACCTCAGGTGATCCGCCCGCCTTGGCCTCCGAAGTGCTTGGATAACAGGTGTGAGCCACTGCACCCAGCCGACTACTATAATTTCAAAGCAGGATTGATTATAAATGATATTTTATGATATTTTCACAATTGTAAGGTTATATGAAAATACATATGATTTCTTTTGGTGGCAAAGCCACAGTACACTACTACCACTATAGATGTTGTGTGCATTCATAATTGAAGGAAATGCCATATTTCACTTAGAGGTTAGTGATGTAATTCTTTCTTCTACTCAGATTCATGGCTCTCTGGGTTTGTCTGTGGAGCCCAGGTAAAAGCCCCCTGCTCTGGAGTTTGTACTCTCTGGCTGTGATGGCTGGAACCACTGCAGCCATCTTGCTAGCACCTGGAGGGTGGACCACTATGGGCTCTGGCATAGCAGAAAGATGAAAGGAACCTGGCTCCTTGATACCATTGCTGGGCCTCTAAACCCACCAACCCCAAAGACCGTTGACTTCAGTTATGGAAAATAATAAAATGACTTATTGTTTAAGCCCATTTGACTCGGGATTTCTATGGATTCAGCTAATTTACAGAGAAGGAAGAATGTTTAACTTTATGTCAGAGTCAGTGTCATAAGACAGAACAAATGAGCACCCACACTGATCTCCCAATCCAAGTAGAAAGCCCCTCTCCCAACAGAAAGCAATTTAAACCGCCTCTGCTATGTTCACAGTGCAGGAGAATACTGATTGCACAGAGACTATGTAAGCTCTGAGCCCCAGAGTCAGCGAGACTTCTGGGAGCACCTGTACCTTAGCGTCATCTTGCAAGCCCATTGGATGGAGGTGAAGCCTTGCACAAGGATGGATTCATGAAAACTCTTTCCTAACCACTGTACTTTGAGCACACCTGGAAGCAGTCACAAGCGTTCTGAAGATGAAAGCTTACACTCAATTGCCCACAGCATGAGGCAAGAACAATGTGAGATACACCCAAAAGCAGTGCTACCCTATAGTCCTCAGAAAGGAACAACAAACCTGATGATGCATCTGAAACAGGCACCAGAAACATCAGGGACAGATTGCGGGGCCCTGTCCTCAGAGGTTCTGATTCAGTAGGTTGGCAGTGAGCCCTAAAATGTGCATTTCCAAAAAAACGTGGGGTTATGCTGAGGTTTCCGGCCCAAGGGTCACACTTTAAGAAGCACTGGCCTAGAGGAGCCACAGAGGCTCAGAATTACTTCCTCAGCCATGTGGCTAATCATATAACTCAGGGAACAGTATCTGACTTTAAAAACTTATTAGGAGCCAGGTGCAGTGGCTGGTGCCTATAATCCTAGTTACTCAAGAGTTCAAGACCAGCCTGGGCAACATAGAGAGACCAACCCCCACCCCCCCCAACCCCACCGCTGCACCATCTCTTAAAAAAAAAGTTCATTAGGTATTAGTATGCTGAAACATTGATCTCGTTATCTAGTTCTCTTTACCAAGTTTGGTTCGAGCCAGACACAACTCTACTTGACAGTGGAGTGCTGGAGCCAGCTGATAACAGCTCAAAAGAGCTGTTAAATTTCCAGGAATTTTGCAAGCTGGTTATTTAACACAGCCATTGTTAAAAATTAAATTATATATACTTTTAATGAAATAAATTCAGTTAAAAATGAAGATACTTAGCACTCCTCACTTCCTAATTATTTAGTATATTTTATCATCTCTGCTCTTATGGTGATTTACATCTACTGTATGTATGTGGTGAAAGGTTACATAATGGTGTGTCATCTCTTCCCCACTCCCCATTTGATGACTTGTCATTGGTAGATTGAAATCAGCCATGGAATTTACACCATGGAAATTGCTGACTGTATAGATTTCAGAAAATGGTGGAGAAAATGTTAATAGTGCCGATTAAACTTAAAGGGATGTTGTGTCTATAACTGTTATATTGTGACTAGTACAAAAAATATCAAGGCAATATTCTTCCAGCATTCAAAAACTACTACCTGATTCAGCAAAGAAGTCACTATGTCATTGACTAACAAATGAAATTCTGATACACATTTGTTGTTTTTCTTTCATTTGACTCCTTATTGGAAATGAAAATATCAACTAACATTCGTGTTGGAATTATTCTCCTTTGGTAATGATGTGAACACCTAATTTGGCAAATTGGATAACATTGATTCATAGTCTGATTTTGTCAAATCATGGTTGAATTGAAACCATAGTTGCGGCTGCAGAAGTAAGAGTTCAACAAAAGTCAACAAAATCATTATGAGAATCAGGTGGCTGTGTGAAATTTACGATAAAGCATTATATAGTTTATTCTTCTTTGTAAATTGAGTGCTTCACATCTGTATTAGTCAGATCAGACTGCCAGAACAAAGTATTATACCATGGACTGGGTAGCTTAAACAATAAAAAGTTATTTTCTCACAATTTCAGAAGCTAGAAGTCCAAGATCAAGGTTCCAGCCAATTTGGTTTCTGGTGAGGGCTCTCTTCCCAGCTGGTAGATGGGCCACTTTCTCTTTTGTCCTCAAATAGCCTTTCCTCAGTGTGCTCACACTACACATGGAGAGAGAGACCCAGCTCTCTGGAGTCTCCCCTTATAAGGACACTAATCCCTTCAGATTAGGGCCTCACCCTTATAACTTTCACTGAGGGTTAGGGCTTCAACATAAGATTGGCGGAGTGGTGGGGGAGTGGATACAAACATTCAGTCAATAACAACTTCCTTTCTATCTGTAAAAGATCTAAATATTTATAATAAACAAATGATATAAAAGTCATAATAAACATTTTTTTTTCTGGAGAGCCGGTTTTAACATATTAACGATCGCCATCTTTTAGTCATCTTTATTTTCAGGATGGGATGGATCCTAGCTGATTATTAGGAGTATGATTCTGTTTGCCCAGAGTGAGCAAAACTGGGTGATCAATTCCCTTGCAGAATTCTATCTTACCAGGCTAATTGCTTTCAAATGTGCTGCCTATAACAATAGTATCTTTCACACTTGTAATTCATCCTCCTGTGAGTAGCTTGGTATACTTCTTTAGGCACCGGGTTGCCCTGAAAAGGGTAAAACGTGCTGACCCAGGGCCACACCCTCCCTCCCAATTGCTCACAGTCTGTCCCTCATTCCTTACAAGTTTACCATGGCACGAAAAGCAGGCAACTTCCTACTGAATCTCTGCACCAGAACAGGACTGGGGAAGGGACTCCCTTTCTCATCAGGGGTCCAAGGCAGCAGTATCTCTAATACCCAGAGGCAGGCGTTGCTACAGATGGGCACTCTGATCAGTGGTGACAGTGCAGGCCACACAAGGCCTTGGGTTGGAGCAGAGGGTCTTTCCAGAGCGGTGGAGATGGTGTAGGACTGGACTTCTTCACAGACACCCTCGATGACTCCCAGATATGCCAGAGAGGAAAGATCCAGTCCTGCCGTTGCTCAGGTGGGGCTAACTAGCAGCAACTTTCTGATCTAACTATTTATGAGATCTCATTTGCACCTCATTTGTCAAGCTTCACTTCATTCTGCAGATGAGAAAGCCCATTTTAGGAGAGGAGATGACTCAGCCAAAGAGGTCACATGGTGAATCATGGTCCAGTACTTTGGGTGTGTCTGTTTTGTTCAGCCTCTGCTCTGGGCAAGCTTTCTCCTTTAAATGAGCAGAGGAAGCTTCGACTCCGTGCACAGAAACATGCAGAGCCAGCTGGCATGTCTGCGAATCTGCATCTGTGCTTCTCCCAGACCTTTCAGAGATTCTGGGGATGAGAGTGCAGGATGAAGGCACTCCAGCACTATGCTGGCAGCTTTTGCCCAGTGGCCCACTCTCACCGCCTTGACTCGTCACCCACCTGTTTCATTTGTCTCTGTCTGGTAGCTTAACTAGAGTACAAGTTCCTATAGGCAGGGAACATGATATACATGGGCTCCTGAGCCAGAACTAGGTTCAAATATTGATGCTGCCACTTACTAGCTATGCCACTGGGCAAGTCCATTAAATGGAAAAGGAAAGATGCAAAAATTCACTAAGGGCCAGGTGTAGTAGCTCACACCTGTAATCACAGTGTTTTGAGAGGCCAAAGTGGGAGGATCTTTTGAGGCCAGGAGTTCAAGACCAGCCTGGCAATACAGCAAGACCTGTCTCTACAAACAGTAAACAAAATTAGCTGGGCAAAGTGGTGCATGCTTGTAGTCTCAGCTGCTTGGAAGGCTAAGGCAAGAGGATCCCTTGAGCCCAAGAGTTCAAGGTTACAGTGAGCCATGACTGCGCCACTGCACTCCAGCTTGGGTGACAGAGCAAGACCTTATCTCTAAAAAAAAATTTGCAACATATTGAATGCCTTGTATAAGTTAGGATTTGTTTTACTTGTAAATGGCTGAAACCCAACTCAAACAAGATTAAGCAAACAAAAAAGAGTTTATTGTTTCAGCAATCAAATTATCCTGGAACAGCCCTTATAGGCTTCCAGTGTGGCTTGAGACCTCGTAGGAGTCCGAGGGGCTGAGCAATGTCCTCAGGACCCATTTTTGCTCTCTCCCTCTCTAGCCTCCACTTTTGCAGGGTTGCCTCCATTGCCATGAGAGCGTCCTACTCAGGGTAGAAAGACGGCTGCCTAATCTCCAGTTGTTTATATATATGCTGTGTATTCCAACCGCCCATTTCTCATCCACTGGTGAGGAAAACAAGTCTCGTCCCCAAAATGCTCACACAAATCCTAGGCTTCACTTTGGGCCAATCTAGGTCACGAGTTGCACCCCTGAACCAATGGCCGGGGCTAGGTGAATCCAGAATACTGTCAGCCATGCTTGAGTCACTTGCTCACACCCTGGAGTGAGGAATGAAGCCTGGCCCAGAGCTCACGAGCTACAAATGCGGTATGGAATGGTTATTCCCAAAGAAAAAGAGAGGAACTGTTACTGAAATAAGGCACTATGGATTCTGGGTAGCCAAAAAGACAAATGTCTGCCACACCTACTATCTACCATGCTGTCGTTCTTTTTTTCTTTTTCACTTAACTCTTGCAACAATGTAACTTAACTGTTCAGAATCACAGTTTCCCCTTTTTAAAATGAAGATAATGATACCTAATAAGACCAGCTACTACTTATCTAGTACTTTCTAGGCACTGGGCTAAATCCTTTATGTATTCCAACTCATGTAGTTATTTGTATCATAAGGTTATTTTTGGACATAAGTTAAAATAGATAACATAAAATGTCCTAGGCATAATACCTGGTACGTAATAGGTGATAAATGTTTAAATGCATTTTATCAGTCGCTCAAGGACAGTATTAAGCACCTAACGGGTGCTTATTTTAAAAGATGAATGAATGAATCTACGTATGAAGTTGTTTCTGCATTTACTTATTTATACTCTACCTAGTTGTACAAAGGACTTGATATACAGGATATACATTCAATAATATAGCACAATATAAACAGAAAAATAAAATCAGCACCAAGGAAATGTGTGAATTAGAACAGAATAACAAGATAAGTGGAAAAATAAAATGCACTAATGGACGTCATGGAATTCGTTTTTGAATTTCAGACTTCGAGTTTCCTGGCAACCAAAGAGAAAAAGGAAGACCCATTGATTGCAATCCCACAGTTCAAGAATGAAAAATAAAATCATGCCTCCAGGAAGATACTTTAATGCGTTGGCTTCTGAGATAAAGGAATTCTTGTTGGGGAGTTGGGGTAGCGGGGACAGGGACAGATACTGGAAGACCCTACTGAGGTAAGAACTGTAGCTTCTCTAGCACAGGAAGTCATTGGCAAGAAAGCACCTCATCTTTTGTGGGGCAAATGCCTGATGTACTTTTGGTAACAGAATGAGGTGCCACTTCAGGCCTCTGATGCAACCATCAAATCCCTTGAGGTGAAATGCCTCCCACAGCCTTGGGAGGGACTTCCCTCCAACAGACACCACATTCAGAGGAGAGGCAGGAAGCTTGTCTCCAAGAAGAGGCTGACCCGGTACACCTGACCCCCATTCTCAAGAAGAGACCCAGGAGCTATTCTCCCTGAGAACTAGGGAGGGGAAAACCAAGGGGGTTTTCACCTGGCAGCTCCCCTAGGCAGGATAACTCCTCTCAGCTCCAAGGTCTCTGCCTGCAGCCGGGAAAGAGTTAATTGCAGTGACCCAAATCTGCAGTCCCATTTTCAGCATGCTGAAAATTACTTTTTAATCCTGGCTTTTAGGGCTTGCCTGGGGAGCCATCTGCCGCACCCTCCCCCACCTCGGGCACACAGGATTACTCCCACCTGCCCGCCTAACTTGCTTTTGTGGGGCCTAATTCTGCTCCTGCCCTTCCAGATCATAGTAATTTGGAGGATGACAGTTTCATTTGCGGGGTAGGAAGAGAGAGAAGCTTTTAAAACAACAAAAGGCAGGGTCCTCCAGCCCAGATTAAATAGAAAACAATTTGAAAGGTCAGAATCCACAGAGGTGCAGGTCTAGGATAATCAGACCCCCAGCCTCAGCCCTGCCATGCCATCTGCTGCGGGCATCTGGGGCTGAGCAATATAGCACTTTTTTTTTTCTGGGTTCCAATACTTAGGGGCCAGAGGGTTCCAAAAGTGAGTGATGCACCCATGATTCAGTTTGCTTCATCCAAGGAAACTGAGCAGAAGTCCCTGAACTCCCACTGGAACAAGACCTAGAGATTACGCCCTAGTCTCTCCGTCCTTCGGCACCTCTCTAGACCAATTGAGGGAGGCCACCTACTGTGTGCCTTGGTCTGCACCCTCCAGGACCTAACTATGCAATGGAGGAGATAGATGAGTCACAAAGAGTACCCAGTAGGATGTATGCTGTGATGGGGCCTTTGACCTGAGCCTTGAAGAATAAGCATCACCAGATTGACAACATGAGACAGGACCTTCTAGAGAAAGGGAATTGCATGGACAGAGGCCAGAGATGGGATGGTGTTTCTGAGGAGGGTACAGGAGAAAAGCGTCTAACCTACATGGCTGGTGGAGTTATCAATTACATGGGTACAATGTCTGAGAAGTCAATCTGGCAATAGTCTTTGAAATTACAAACACACATATCCTTTCACCCAGAAATTCCACTTCCAAGAATTTAAGTAGCAGATACACTCCCACATATGCAAAATGACATGCTTACAAGTTATTCAATGCAGCATTGTTTGCAATAGCAAAAGGTTGAAAAACGTCCACCAACAAGCTGGTTAAATGAATTCTAGGACATCCAGACAAAGAATACTCTGCCACGGGAAAAAGAATAAAGCAGTTCTTTATGTTCTGGTAGGAAATCATCTCCAAGAGTGTTGTTAGTGATAAGAAGCAAGGAAAGTAACCAAATGTAATGTGTGGCCCTTGCTTAAATTTTGATTCAAACAAAGCACCATTTGTTGAGAGAGAGAAAAAAAATCAAGAAAATCTGAATGCTGACTAGGTAGCTTGTGGTATTAAAGAATTAATGTTTTCTTTTACATGTGTGGAGGTTGTGTGGTTTTTTCCCCCAGGTTATTTTCTTTTAGAAACATATGCTAAAGAATTAATAGATGAAATTATATGATGCCTGGGATTTGCTTTAAAATAATCAGGGGGAGAGGGAGAGGAGGTGTAGATACAAAAAGACTGGCTGAGTGTGGATCATTGTTGAAGTGGGTTGATGGCTATATGGGGGTTCACACTGTTTTTTCTACTTTTGTATATGTGTGAAAGTTTCCTACAATAAAAGGTTCTTAGAAAGCAAGGTGCAGACTGTTGTATTTAATATACTGCCACCAAAACTAAAATGAGGAGACCGTCCGGGCTCACGCCTGTAATCCCAGCACTTTGGGAGGTTGAGGCAGGCAGATCACGAGGTCAGAAGTTCAAGACCAGCCTGGCCAATATGGTGAAACCCCATCTCTGCTAAAAATACAAAAATTTGAAAAAAGAAAAAGAAAAAAATACAAAAATTAGCTGGGTGTGGTGGCACACACCTATAGTCCTAGCTACTCAGGAGGCAGAGGCAGAAGAATCGCTTGAACCCGGGAGGCAGAGGTTGCAGTGAGCTGAGATCACGCCACTGAACTCCAGCCTGGGCAACAGAGTGAGATGCCATCTCAAAAAAAAAGAGCAGACCCTCAGCAAACAAGTGTGTGTGTGTGTGTATGTGTATATATAGTATGTGTGTATGTGTATATTATATGTAATATATATACACATTATGTATTTATAGTATATGTATATACAGTGTATATATAATATATATATTGTGTGTGTATGCATGCTGTGTGTGTGTGTGTGTGTGTGTTGAATGAATGAATGAATGTCCTCCCGGGACCTATCAGGCTATTTTGGAATACAGTTAGTTTAAAAAATAGGTATTGCATCATGTGAAATATGTGGGAATACAAAGGAGGAAATGAATCATCCTCAAGCGGGAGAGGGGCTGGTCGAGGAATGTGCTGGGAAGAGATGACGTCGGTGCCGCATCCCAAAGGGTGTCGAGGAGGTTGGCAGGTGAGGAGTGTGAGTGAGGAGTCACGCATTTATTTATTATTATTATTATTATTTTGAGTAGAGATGCGGTTTCACCATGTTGATCAGAATGGTCTCGATCTCTTGACCTGGTGATCCACCCACCTCGGCTGGGATTACAGGCATGAGCCACCGCGCCCAGCCAGAGTCAAGCATTTTGTACTGAGGGAAAAACAAGAGCAAAGGTGGGAAAATTTAAAGAATAGAGCATGTTCAACTAATGATACTGCTTTTGTATTATTACCCAAATCAATACCACATATTGTCTTATATTGAGAACTTTAGCCACACCCCTTCAATTCAATTCAAAGGGATTTATACATCCACATATAAAAACAGTAGGAACAAAATACTTGCTTATTTGCTTATATACATACAACAAATCTCTGAAAGAAAACATACGCAGCTGCTAAAACTGTTTGCCTCCAGGAAAGCAGAAGCATGGCTGGGGGACAAGGGCAGGAAGGAGATTTTTCACTGTTTTATTGTTTTTATTTTTATTTTTATTTTGAGATGGAGTCTTGCTCTGTCACCAGGCTGGAGTGCAGTGGTGCCATCTCAGCTCACTGCAACTTTTACCTCCTGGGTTCAAGCGATTCTCCTGCCTCAACCTCCCGAGTAGCTGGGACTACAGGTGCATGCCACCATGCCCAGCTAATTTTTGTATTTTTAGTAGAGACTAGGTTTCACCAGGTTGGCCAGGATGGTCTAGATCTCTTGACCTCGTGATCTGCCCGCCTTGGGCTCCCAAAGTTCTGGGATTACAGACATAAGCCACTGCGCCAGGCCTACTGTTTTATTTTTTGTATCTTTTGAATTTGGACCCAAGTAAATGTATTATCTTAAAAAAAAAAAAAAAAAAAAAGGTGGAGGGGCCAGGTGCAATGGCTTACTCCTATAATCCCAGCACTTTAGGAGGCTTAGTCAGGTGGATCACTTGAGGCCATGAGTTTGAGACCAGCCTGGCCAATGTGGCAAAACCCCATCTCTATACTAAAAATACAAAAATTAGCTGGGCCTCGTGGCATGCACCTGTAATCCCAGCTACTTGGGAAACTGAGGCAGGAGACTCACTTGAACCAGGAGGCGGAGATTGCAGTGAGAGGAGATCATGCCACTGCACCCTAGCCTGAGCAACAGAGCAAGACTGTCTCATTAAAAGAAGAAGAAAAAGAAGCCGGGCGCGGTGGCTCACGCCTGTAATCCTAGCACTTTGGGAGGCTGAGGTGGGTGGATCAACCTGAGGTCAGGAGTTCAAGACTAGCCTGGCCATCACGGTGAGACCCCATCTTAAAAAAAAAAAAAAAGAAGAAAAAGAAACTAAAATTAAAAAAAAATAATAAGATTTAGAATTACAGGGAGCAAGCCTGAATAGCTTGGGTAAGCTATTTACCTTCTATGTCTGTGAATTTCTTTTCTTATCCATAGAATGGGGACAATGACATTAGTATCTGCCTCATGGGAGTGCTGTGGGATTAAGTGAAATAATGTATTAGATAAATGTATTAAATAATGTATTTCATTTAATACATGCATTAGTATTAAATGAAATACATTATTTATTTATTTTTTTTTGTCTTTTTGTTTTTTTCCTTTTTGTGGAGAACGGGGTCTCGCTATATTGCCCAGGCAGGTCTCGAACTCCTGGGCTCAAGCTATCCTCCCGCCTCTGCCTCCCTAAGAGCTGGGATTACAGGTGTGAGCCACAGCGCCCGGCAAAATACATTATTTAATACATTTATCTAATGCATTATTTGTATACTAATTTAATTTAATACTAATATATTAAATAACATAAATTCTTCACAGAGGGCACCCTTTTAAACATCAGCCGACATTTCTGTGAAGCCAGGACGCAACCCATGACTCTGCTCCCACAGCCCAAGTTCTTCCCACTCCAAAGGTAATCCAGCTGACTAGCCCTCAAGTTGAAGACAGCAGCTGGATCAATGGGATCTCTCTGAAGCTTAGCAGCAACAGCCTCATGGGTCTTTATTGTCGGTGGTCAGCTCTGCCAAGAAACATACACAAACATTTCTCATCAGCTCATGGATATTTTCCCTGGCCTTGTCTACTCCATGAAACAGCCTTTGGAGGTGAAACGGATGAAAGGGGGAGTCTCGCCTATATGACCAGGATTGAGTCTTTCCCTCTGAGACAAGTGGTTCTTGCCAGAGTTGTTACCAGGCATCTCGGTCCAATAGCAGAGAACTCTGGCCTAGAAGTGAGAAGGTTCGTGGCCCAGGCAAGGGAGTCAAGAGATCTTAGATGCTACTGGCAAGGCCTATAACCTAAAGTGTATATCTTAACCTCACTGGGGCTCAGTTTCCTCATCTGTAAAATGAGAATAAAAATGCCGGCCCTAGCTATCTCTTAGGGTTGATGTGAATAATTCATGAACAGATATGTAAAACTAAATTTTCTAATTTAGACTCTACACTCTTAGAGTCTCCTCCAATCCACTCTACCCAGGCAGAGCCTTTGGTTCTACCGATATGTAAGTTTTAAAATGTGATCAAAGGAAAGCCAGAGCCATCACCTTGAGGTTCCCGAAACTGCCCTCCTCTCCTCTGTCAGATTATAGCATGCACAGGTGGGTGGGGAGGATCCAAAGCACCATAAATACATGTAGGCAATATCTGTATCTTTCAAATGTTTGTCCTTGGTGAGAGCTGCAGCTGTCTTTTAATATGGCTAAATGAAGTAGAAGAAAATCAGAAAAATGCAAATGAGATTCTTATTTTAGGCAAATCAATCTCAGCAGTGCTCATATCTGATCAAGCTTATCTTTAGGACGATCATTAGGATAATGGATTAATGTGAAAGTTTATTTTTACCCTGTTTGCTCTCACTCCTTGAAGACCTTTCAAACCTCATCTAGATTCTGCCAGACACCCCAGGAGGAAGGGAAGTCCTCACCAGTCAGTTTAGTCCCCAGCATTCCTGTTGGGGCAGACTCCAGCAATCACAGGGTCCAGCTCACCACAGGGTCACCCAGCACCACACTGCCTCCACCTCCCCTCACATGACGTGAGACAGCCGAAGCCACACTTGGACTCCAGGGGTTTATCTTAGGAAGTCCCAGAAAGAGATGAGAAAGATATGTGGGATTTTCTTTACAAGGAGCTCCTTGAAGGACCTGCAGTGCGACAAAGAGATTAAGAGAATAAGCCTTGGCAGGGCGTGGTGGCTCACACCTGTAAACCAAGCACTTTGGAGGCCAAGGCGGGCGGATCACCTGAGGTCAGGAGTTCAAGACCAGCCTGACCAACATGGTGAGACCCTGTCTTAAAAAAAAAAAAAAAATGAGAATAAGCCTTGAAGTCAGGCGGTCCTGGTTGAATCCTAGCTCTCTTACTTACTTGCTATGTGACCCTAACTTCCATAAGCTTTGGTCTCCCCATCTGTAAAATGGAGATCATATTGCCATCTACTTCACTGGGGTGTTGTGAGACCTAAATGAGAATTGTCTGCACACAGTACCTAGTGACGTATCTAACACAGGGTAAAAAGGAGAGCTACTGAGCACTTAAAGCACTGTCCCAAGTCCTTTATATGTATTAATTTAACACCAGCAACAACCTTACAATATAAGTGTTATAGCTCCCTTTTCTCTCTCTCTGTTTCTCTCTCGCTCTCGCTTTCTTCTTTTTTTCAGACGGAGTCGTGCTCTGTCGCCCAGGCTGAAGTGCAGTGGCATGATCTCGGCTCACTGCAACTTCCGCCTCCTGGGTTTAAGTGATTCTCCTGCCTCAGCCTCCTGAGTAGCTGGGACTACAGACGCATGCCACCACGCCCGGCTAATTTTTTGTATTTTTAGTAGGGACAGGATTTCACTGTGTTAGCCACAATGGTCTCGATTTCCTGACTTCATGATCTGCCCACCTTGGCCTCCCAAAGTGCCAGGATTACAGACATAAGCCACCACGCCCAGCCCAGCCCCCTTCTTTTAAAAAAAGTTTAAAAAAGGAGGAAAGGGAAGGCCTGAGAAGTTGAGCGACACAGCCAAGTGACAGGGCCGAGATTGGAACTCATGGCTTTAGAGCCCACCGCATCACTCTTACCCTACAGCTCTTGCCAACTCACTCTTTGAACTGGCAAAAATGGAGAAGGGTCTTCGTACTGGCGCAGAAGCTGGAGTTGTAGTGAACCGTTCTAGAATTCTATGTAATTAGAAACAGAGGGCAGCAGTTCAGGAAGGAAAGAGCAGGAAAAGGAGAAGGCACAGGGGCCCAGAGCTTTCACAAGGCAGGAAGGAGCGAGAGGCAGCCAGCCGGATCCTGTCCACAGGCAGCCATGCCAGAGCCACCTTCTGGAAGGGCCACCCCCTAGGCAGAGCCCCTGACATGGCTGTCCTGAGCCTGGAGGCTCAGGCTAAGGCTTCTCTTCCCTGCATATTGAGAAGGGGGCTGGAGAAACATCCTGGGGCTCTGTGGAGATGAAAGTCACAGCACACCTCCAAAGCCTTTCTCATCTCAAGCATTAGATCACTTTGTATCAGAGCCACTAGGAGACTGGAGAGTGGAAGACTGCCTTCAGCAATGGTATTTGGGCCTGAGTCCAAAAATATCTGCTTATAGATGTGAAGAAAAGCCTAGACTCTTAGAAACAACATTGCAACTAAGACAAAAGATTAAGAAATTCAGGTCTGTTTCAAGTTCCAGCTCTAACACTTAACTTGGTCCATAACTTTGAGTGATCATCCCAACCTGGTGCCTCAGTTTTATCTTCTGTAAAATGGGCTAATAAAACCTACCTCATAGGATTTAGGGAATTAAATAAGAAATATATGTACAGAGCTGAGATAGGGTCTAGCATAGAGTAAATGGTTAATGAGTACTAAGTACTTATTATTATATGTGGTGGTTTTATTTTATTTTATTTTATTTTTTAAATGGAGTCTCACCATGTTGGTCAGGCTGGTCTTGAACTCCCGACCTCAGGTGATCTGCCCGCCTTGGCCTCCAAAGTGCTAGGATTACAGGCATGAGCCACCGCGCCTGGCCTATGTAGTGGTTTTAAATTCCTAAAAGACAAAAAGCATTCAGTTGACCATGTGTGTGGAATGGGGAATGTGCACATACTTACACATAAACATGCATTTATATGCACTTCCCCACACACATCCCTGAAAAACCAGTACATTCCCTTGGATCAAAATCACATCTATTCCACTTCCTCCTCAACCCAGTGAGGTGTACAAGACATCAATTTTTATTCCCATTTTAGAGATGAGGACCCCAAAGTACATAGCAGCATCTAAAAAGATTCAAGGCTAATCCAGTGTGCTCCCTCCTCTTTTCTTAGCCTTCCTGACAATTTGTGTTCACTGTCCCCTCTAACTCTCTGTCCAAGCTAAAAGATCGTGAATCCCCGTCTCCCCCAACCCCCATGCAGCCTGAGCATGGGAAGGAGATGCCTGAGAAGAGTGGAAGGAAAAAAGAAAGATGATTAGCCGGGTGTGGTGGCGCGCGCCTGTGGTCCCAGCTACTTGGGAGGCTGAGGCAGGAGAATCACTTGAACCCAGGAGGCAGAGGTTGCAGCGAGCCTAGATTGTGCCAGTGCTCTCCAGCCTTGGTGACAGCAAGACCTTGCCTCAGATTTTAAAAATTTAAAAATAAAAAAAAAGAAAGAAAGATGATGGAGGAGGCTGAGATAAAGGGACATGTGGCCTCCTTCTTCACTGTGGCCAAATTCCCTTTTCAAGGTCATAGGCCTGCGCCCACCTCTTCCAACCTCCCCCTCCAGCCTTGTCTCTGCCCCTGCATCACCCCGTTGTGTTCCCAAAGGCTGCAGCAATACTTCAAGTGTTCCTCCCACAGCTGGGTGCCTGGGCTGGTTTCTGGGCTCCCGACATCCTGAAGCCCCACTCTGAGGCTGACTCCACACGTCCCTGTGCACATTCAGGGCTGTGAAGGGTCAGGGGTCCAGGTGAAATTCCAGGAAGGAACGAGGCTTCGGGGGCACCGACCTTGGCTGGTTCCTACAGCACTTCCTTCCTTGTACCCAGCAGAGCCTTTGGCACTCAGTGTCACGTGTTCATCTACCACTGATGGTTTTGATTTTCCACCTGAAGACTGTGCAGAAACTGGCCTCGGACAGTAAAAGCAAAGGTGAAGTTGCTGGGAGGAAGGATCCGTGCGAGGAGGGTATGAAATGGTGCATGCAAAGTTCCAGCACAGCCCCTGGCACGGTGTAGACTCCTCAAACGGAGGGCTCTCCTCACTCCCCGCAAGGAGACACAGAGGCCCCCTTCCTGCCAAAACTGCATTTCAACTCCTCGCGTATACTTGGGCTTCACTCCATTACACATGGAAATTTGGCTTCATTGATATAAAGAGGCTAATTCCCACATGAGACATAATTACAAGACAGGAAATGGATTTACAGATGCCGTCAGGGGGAGGGAAAGTCGCCGTGGCTGTGGGGCTGCTCCATGCTCCTCAGAGGCTAAAGCTGGCTTCGGTGGACAGGACTCTTGCCCTGGGAGTTCCTGCTTTGCTGAGAAATGTGCTCCTAGAGAGGTCGGCAGTACTACAGATTTCCGGAAATCAAATCTAGTTCTGTCTCTGAATTTGTTCCATGATTGGCAATGTATTCCCACAGGATCTCTTCACATAATGAAAATCATACTTAAGAATGTAGTTAGTCTTAAAGGAAACATTAAAAGAGAAAGATAAGTCTTATGGTAGATTCTAAAACTAGCCCAAAAGAGAAATACCAGGTAGAAACTGCTCGGCACTAGTATCTGCTTTTCTTTGAGGTTAGATGAACCTTGAGAAAGAGCTATATTTGCCAGACATGGTGGTGTGCACCTGTAGTCTCAGCTACTTGGGAGGCTGATCGCTTGAGCTCAAGGCCAGACTGGGCAGCACCCTTTCTAAAAGGGAAGGAAAAAAGAGCTATATGCCTGCTAATTGACCTAATAAATAGTCCCTTAGGATTTAATTTTTCACCTTAAAATCGTATATCTTAATTCAGATACACATACACACACAGAAATGTAAGCAGACAATAGGCATAAGTGAAAAGGCCCATCCTCATTGATAACCAAACATAAGCAAATTAGTAGTAGCTCATATTTAGGGAGCACACTGTGCCGAGCACTGAGGTTTACCAGTCTTATTTGTTCATCTTCACAATAGTCCCATGAGGAGGGTGCCGTCATAATCAATGGATAGCTAAGGAACTGAGACTTAGAAAGGTCAACCAAGGTAGCCAAGTTCACACTGTAAATGCCAGACCAAGGGTTTGCACACCACCTGTCTGAACGTAGAGCCTGGATTCTGAAGAAAAATGAGAACATTTCTCAAATGAACAATGGTACATTCTTAATAATTTAAAAATTAAAATTTTTAAATTTTTTAAAAAAGAATCTTAAGGCTATCACTCCCCAAGCCCGAACATTTGACTCCTGACTACCTATCTTTAGGAAATAGCCTAAATTTTAGAAAAAGTTTAACGCACAAAGATCTTCTGAGCAAAGTGACTTGATTATAATAGGGGAGAAATTGGAAACTAAATGACTAGCAATGAGAGAGTTGGTTAAATAAATAATGGTACATCCATAAATGGAGTATTATTCAGTAATTAAAACTGATGTCTCTAAAGAGTTTATAACAATGTGGGCAAAAGTTTATGTTATGTGGAGTAAAAACAACAGAACTCAAATATGTATTCGTTACAGTCTCTACAAAAAAGAAATATCCAAACAAGGACATCATCTAGAAGGAAACATACCAAAATGTCAGTTTGGTTTTTTTAAGCCTAATTATGACTGTAAGAAACCATTTTCTGTCCTTTGTGACTGCTCTTTATTTTTGCACTCTTAACAGTGTTCCCCAGGCCCTGCCGTGTCTGTGAGGCCTTTATGGTAAGGTCTTGCTTATCTTTCCTCACAGATGTGCGTTTAAAAGAACCACCATCATCATAATTTAGCATTCCAGTAACTGTAAGTATTCACACAGTGGGCTTCCCTTAAGCAGAAGATATCCGTGCCAAAGTTGCTTCCTTTGTCCTGGCTGATAACATCAGGTACAGAGCAAGGGATCCTTTTAAGACCAAGGAAAGGAAAGCCTAAGGGGGTAGGGCTACAGGTACCACGAGTCTCCTCCACACCTGAGTGGTCATTGGTTCATTTACTCATGCACACAACAAACGAATATGTGCTGCGTGCATGTGACAGACAGCACCATGAGTTGCTCTGGGTTCCGAAAATGCAGAAATAAAAAACCCAGGCCTAGCATGGTGGCTCATGCCTGTAAGCCCAGCTCTTTGGAAGCCTGAGGGCGGAGGATCACCTGAGGTCAGGAGTTCGAGACCAGCCTGGTCAACATAGTGAAACCCTGTCTCTACTAAAAATATAAAAATTAGCTGGGCATAGTGACACATGACTGTAATCCCAGCTACTCAGGAGGCTGAGGCAGGAGAATCGCTTGCAGAGGTTGCAGTGAGCAGAAATGATGCCACTGCACTCCACCCTGGGTGACAGAGTGAGACTATGTCTCAAGAAAAAAAAACTGTCTAAAGTTTGCCATGTGGCTCTACAAGCTTCTCTGCTGATTGTCTAGGAAAATCCGAGGAAGCCAAGGCCAAACAAGTAACTAAGACTCTGTGGCAAGTCACTGGCTGAGAAAGAACTGGAAACCAAGTCAGGGCCAGGCATGATGGCTCATGGCTGTGATCCCAGCATTTGGGGAGGTCGAAGCGAGGGGCATTGCTTGAGCTCAGGAGTTCAAGAGCAGCCGGGGCAGCACGGTGAGAGCCCAGTCTCTACGAAAAATAAAAAATTAGCTGGGCATGGTGGTACACGCCTATAGTCCAGCTATTTGGAAGGCTAAGGTGGGAGAATTGCCTGAGTTCTAGAGGTTGAGGCTGCAGTGAGCCGCGATTGCACCACTGCACTTCAGCCTGGGTGACAGAGTGAGACTATCTCAAAAAATGAAAAAAAGAAGCCAAGTTACTCAGCACTTTTTCCCCAGAAGGGAAAATGAATTCTCCTTACTGGTCTGAGATAGCAGCCTCTTTGTAAAAATAACAGTAATAACAGTCAGTTCTGTCGGTAGTTTCTGGTGCCTCTGGTGGAATGACAAGGACACTAGCTAAATGGCTTGTCTTCCATGGGCCAGGCTTGTGCCTAGGACTGGTCTTCCCAACACAGATGGTTCCCCAGGGTGGCTGATAGGCTTGGTCCGTCTAGAAGCATCATGCTGCTCCTGTGCTTCCAACCCAGGAGGACACGTGACACCTCCACACCACAGGGACTTCCACGCCGGGGCAGGGTGAGGCTCAGACAGACCCTGATTTTGCTCCCTGCTCCACCACTTTCTAGCTGGGTGGCTTTGGGCACGTTTGTTGCCTCTTCTGGGATATCAGGTCCTCGGGAGAGGGGTCCTTGTGAGAAGGAAATGGGATAATGAAGGAAGAACTGAAGCCCTAGCATCACTTGAGGCAAGTTCAGCCTGCTCTTGGAATTTGGTTCCCTCATTCTCCTCAAGCCAGGTCAGCGGCCTCCAGGCCACTGTCTCCAAAGACCCCCTCAGACAGGAGCACTGACTCAAGGCCACTCGGGCAGTCTGCTCGCCTGAACGGCCAGTGAGAGACAGTCTGCCATTTTCGCCTCCCACACCCACTGCTTTCTGAAGCAACAAGGCCTACCTTCTAAGACACCTGCATTAGTGGAGAGAGATCTACCGGCCTGGCAAGGCAGCTGGGGCCCCAGAGTCAGACCACCAGGAGTCCTGGGCCTTCAGCAGTCGGGTCCTGCAAGGAGACAGAAGCAAGAGCTCAAAGGCTCCCAAAATGCAGCCTTGGCACAGAAGAGGCTTTCCCTGCAGAAAACTGCTGGAGTGCCACCACAAGGCTGTGGAGCAGGAGAGGAGGGCCTGTGAGGAAGGAATGGAGAGGAAGGAGGAGAAACAGAAGGCAAATCTCCGGAAGGAGAGTGGGGGAGGAGATACGTGTGTGGGCCTCAGGGACAGAGGAAAAAGGGTTTTGCTTGAGTGACCTTGGCCAAGTGTTTAAAATCTGTGTTCATTTTGGCTGCCAGAATGGAGCGAGTAACACTTTCTCTTGTGCAAATGCTGTGCTCTGGGCCCAGAGATTCAGAGGGGCATTCCTAGGGAAGGCCAGGTGGCTCACCAGACGGACATTTCCTTTCATCAACTCACCAGTCCAGAACCTGTGCCTGGCCTGGGAAGCTCCCAGACCTGGTTTATTGGCACATGGGTGGTCCATTTCTCAGAAGTCAGTGTCCAAGAGCATAGGAACTGGAGCACAAATCCCAGAAGACCAGGGAGCAGACTTGATGGCCACAGTGGCTCGGGGTATGCTCCCGCCCAGAGGCTCGGCATCCCAGAGACCTGTGGAAGTGTCTTGCTTGTGAAGCTTGAAATAAGAGTCTATGACTTGTTATGGATCTCAGTCAGGGTCCCCTGTCTAAGCGGCTTGTGAACCTCTCACCACCCTTCCACAGCCTTGCCACAGAATTGCAGGTCTCCATCTGGTCAGCCTCCCTCTGTTCCCTTCAGTGTTTGGGCACTGCCAAGTTCTTTGGTTTTCCTTTTCCATCCTACCAGGCCAGCCACTTGCCTTCTGTTCCCCCTGCCTTTCTCAAAAGAATAGAAAGCAATTTCTTGGTTTCCACTTCGCAGTTACAATCCCTTTGGGATTGCCTACCTGGTCACCTTGAATGGTATTGGAGGTAGCAGGGAGGGAGTCTCAAACTCCTAGGTCACATCTTCACAGACTGATAATCATTTAACTGTAAGTGGCTATTCTCACCCATTGTGTAAGCATCTAAAGAGTCTGGTTCTCAAACTGAAACTTTATTCTCCATATCTTCATGATCTGAGTAAGGAAGCCCTCATTATCATGTATGGATAACATTCTCTTCACAGGGTGGAGGTGAAGATTAAATGAGATAGTAGCATGCGTGTGCATATTCAAGTTCTTAGGCCAATGTCTCACAAATCACTCAATAAATCACCATCCCACCTCTCCTACCCACTACACGACCAATCTGTGAGAGAAGAACAAACACAAGGGCCTCAGCATCTTAGTCTTTGCCAGAAATAAAGCTGGGCTATGGAATAGGAAGGAAGAGGAAGCCGAGGAATGAGATACAGTTTAGATATTTGTCCCCGCCCAAATCTCATGTTGAATTGTGATCCTCAGTGCTGGAGGTGGGGCCTGGTGGGAGGTGTTGGGATCATGGGAGTGGATCCCTTCATGGCTTGGTGCTGTCTTTAAGATAGAGAGTGAGTTCTTGTGAGAGCTGGGCATTTAAAAGTGTGGCATTTCCCTCGCCACTCTCCCTCTCTTGCTCCTGCTCCCCCTTTGCCTGAGGCCATGATTGTAAGCTCCCTGAGGCCTTCCCAAAAGCCAAGTAGATTCCAGAACCCTGCTTCCTGTAAAGACTGTAGAACTGTGAGCCAGTGAAACCTCTTTTCTTTATAAATTACCCAGTCTCACGTATTTCTTTATAGCAATGCAAAAAACAGCCTATCACAAACAGTTAGTGAAAGAGGGGAGCTGTAAATCTCAAATTTTTTCTATTTAACACAAGATCTTTATTGGGTTTCTCCCCCTGGGCTAGACACTGTATTACTGCACTTACCCTTAAGAAACATAATGAGGACTAGACACATCAAAAACCCAATTATGTAATCTAATTGTCAAGGTCTGTGGATATAAAATGGGGTCCCATTAACTTTTATTGCCCACATGACAATGATGGGCTCCCACCTCATCCAACCTCCCTTACAAAAGACATTTCCCAGTTATTTGGAGTAGTCCCCAAGGGCATATCTTATATGCTCTTAAAACAATCCACCTACTTACAATCACCACACAACATCCATCATATTCTCCCTCTCCTATTTCAGGTGCCCTGTCCCATGTCACAGCCCTTGTAGCATCGAAGGGAGATTCTTAGATGCCCCTTCTGAAATCACCAGTGATTTTCAGAGGGTACCAGCTCCTGGTGCTCTGAGTATCACCACTGTCTAGAGCCCCAGATCTGTCTCCTGGGCCCCAAAGCAGCACTCTGAGCTCGGAGTTCATCTTCTTCTCACCAAGAAGACTTCAGACCTCCCATTCTTCCCCTTGGTGCCCCACACCCTGCAAGCAACTTCCCACGCCCTAACCCTGTAAGGACGTATGCGGAAACAGCCAGCCAGCTAACCCATGCAGCTATTGATCAACCATACCTACCAACCAGAACAGTAGAATGGCTATGCACCTGGCTTTGAAGATGAGCAGTCCTGGGAGCCAGAGTTAGCAGCTCTCCGGTTCATTAGCTACTTGACTTAGGTATACCATATCTTATACTCTGAGCTGGTTTCTTCATCTGTAAAATTGATGCAATCATGGTAGCTGCTTCAGAGAGCAATTGAAATTAATGGACATAAAACAGGTAAAGCACTATTTGCAAAACTATTTTACATTATATAAACCAGTGGAGGGCTCCTGTTAAATCTGTGGGTTCCAGGGCTTTACACCAGAGCCTAGTGAATCAGATCTCCAGGGAGGGGCTCAGAATCTGTATGTTGAATGAGTGTCCCAAGCGGTTCTTATGACCTTATGGGAAATGCTCCACAAATAGTCGCTTTGCAAAGTCACAATTTATATTACCAATATCTATAGTCAGTTTAACAACGATGTCACAATTTCCATCAAGAACAATGAAGACAATGTTTTACTTCTGGATAACAAAAGGGCCATTTGAGATTTTTTTTCTTAAAGCAGCAGTCTCCTCGAAAGGTGAATTAAGGTCTGTACACTTAGATTCAGAAAATGATCTGTAAATTTTATTTTATTTGATTATTTTATTTTTTGAGACAGGGTCTGACTCTGTCACCTAGGCTCGACCTCCTCATTGCAGCCTCGACCTCCCAGGCTCCAGTGATCCTCCCTCCTCAGCCTCCTGAGTAGATGTGACTGCAGGCAGGTGCCACCACACCCGGCTAAGTTTTGTATTTTTAATAGAGATGGTGTTTCACCATGTTGCTCAGGCTGGTCTCGAACTCCTGGGCTTAAGCAATCTTCCCAGCTTGGTCTCCCAAAGTGCTGGGATTATAGGCATGAGCAACCACACTAGCCTATACATTTTAAATGAGTACTTATCCTTCTTCTACCTAGTAATGTTTCAAAAACTTTAGGGACTGGTCACATACAGGCAGCCCTATTATATCATATACTCTGTAGGGTCTTGTATAGAATAATCATATTCAGAATTATGTTAGATTCACATATGCAACATAAACACATGTACAATTTTCAAAATATACCAAGCTCAGAAACATAACCCTTGCAAATCTTGGGAAGTGTTCATATACGTTATTACTCAATTTTTTCATCCTCTTACATCTTCCACCCAACTGTGATCAATCAAGATTATCCTTTACAATCATGGATTTACTGTGATCTTTTCTACAAAAACTTTCATCTCATTTCTGAAGCATCACTTCTCTTCTAATATTATCTAGTTTTCCAACTCATTACATGGATACTTTCTCCTCAGTGTGAAATTGCTGACATCAGTGAGGCGTGAATTCACCCTCCTGGGTTTTGCTCCTGTACAAATTCTCTGGAGAACCATGAGTCATGAATTCTACATGAGAACGTTTGCCCATTTTTGTCCATTGACTTCAGGGAGTATGCCGTCTGTAAGAGTTTCTCTATGTCAAATGAGGTTTGAGCTATATTTGAAGGTTTACCCCATGTTTTGTAGACTACAGGGCTTTTTCATATCTTCTGATGTTCCAATTCCCTTTTGAGGTCTGGTATCTCCACTGGCCTTTTATTTATGCCTTTGTGTTTGAGAGGGACTCACCAAATGGCCCTCTCACCAAACAGCCCTTCCACCCACCCAGATCACAGCAGAAACATTGAAGGCGAAAATTGCAACTGGGATCCCTTTCAGGAATAATGGTAATATGAACTATTCTGCATTCTGCTCAAAGCTCTATCTAAATTATCCCATGTCATCTTTAAAATGGCCCTTCAAAGTGGATATTATTACAACACCCACTTTAAATGTTTGGTTCAGAGAACTTAAACAACTTGTTCAATGTCACAGAACCAGTGAGTAGCAGAGCCTGGTCCTTTGGACTCTTAACTATAGCTTCCAATCTCTATACTGCTGACCTAATGGGAGCTCCAGTCCTGCCAAGGAAAAGTCCGTGGTCTTTAACACTTTCAACCCAACTTGGCACCGAGACCTTGCCCAGCCCAGCTGGACTTGCATGACAGAGAGGCTTTATTTTCCAGTGTTCCTCCACAGCCATTCTCTGAGGGATGAGGTCATTCCTCATAGAATTACTTTCTGCTGCTCCAGCCATACTCCTCCAACTTCAGTGCCCCTCAAAACACTGTAGTCTCTCAGTTCCAATTGCCATCACCAGACTGAGTGGGCCCTTGGAGACACCTCTAGGCAGGAGAGAACTAAGTTAAAAGTCCAGGGAGCAAAGATACTGTATTATCTATCTCTGTATAACAAATTACCTCAAAGTTGAATACTCTAAAACAAAAAATGTTATTATCTCCAAGTTTCTATGGGTCAGGAATATGAATGTGTCTTAGCTAGTTGCCTCTGACTCAAGTTCTCTGAAGAGGCTGCAATCAAGCTGTTGACCAGGAACATGGTCTCATCCAAAGACTCAACTAGAGCTGAGAGATCTAATCCCAAGCTTGCTCACATGGTTGTCATCAGAGGCTAAAGATCTTAATTCCTCATCACACTGCATAGGCCTCTCCAAAAGACTACTCACAATATGGCAGCTTGCTTCCTCTAGCACATGTGATTCAGGAAAGAGCAAGAGAGAGCACACCCAGGGTGCCAACCACAGTCTTTATATAACCTAATCTCAGAAGTGCCATCCTATCATGCCTACTGGATTGTATTTGCCAGAAGTGAATCATTAGTCACTTACTAGAAGGAAATTACACAAAAGCACAAATACCAGGAGTAGAGATCATTGCTGGAGCAGGGGTTATGGGGTGATTGGGACTTCATAATCCCACTGCAGGAAAAGACATTTAAAGCCCTTTGTCCAGTATTTGCATCTCAAGATGTCAAGAATAAGAGATCATGGCTGAGCATGGTGGCTCACACCTGTAATCCCACACTTTGGAAGTCCTAGGTGAGAGGATTGCTTAGGCCAGGAGTTCAAGACCAGCCTGGGCAACATAGCAAGACTCTATCTCTACAAGAGCAATTTTTTTTAATTAGCCAGGGTATCGTGGTTCATGCCTATAGTTCTAGTTACTTGGTAGGCTGAGGCCAGGGGATCACTTGAGTCTAGGAGTTGAGCCTAGGTGACAGAGAGAGAGATAGAGAGAGAGAGAGAGAGAGAGATTCTGTCTTAAAAAAAGAGAAGAAAAGAAAACCCCAAAAAGGGATTGTGATCTCAGTAACTGAATCCTATGGAGAAGAAAGAACGGGTTCTTTGTTTCCAGTCCTGGCCCTGCCAACATTTGATTTGCAAATCTGGCAGGTCACTTGGCTTCTCTGACCCTTGGTTTTCCTCCAAGGAATGAACCCCTAGAGACAAAGATCTTGTCTGATTTACCTCTGTATATATCAAAGACCTCACAGAGCACTTGGCACACAGTCAGAACTTAATGAATATTTGCCTAATTAATTACACTATGTTGAAAGATGGTGAGGATCAAACAATATAGTTGAGTGTTGTAAGTCATCAGATCACAGAGACTTAGTGCTACAAAATCTTAACCATGTGGGGATCTCATCATGAGAAAGAAATGGAATAAAGGACAGAAGACTGTTAGATTGGTGCAAAAGTAATTGCAGTTTTGCATTGAAAGTGATGGCAAGCCGGGCGGGATGGCTCACGCCTATAATCCTAGCACTTTGGGAGGCTGAAGTGGGTGGATCACCTGAGGTCAGGAGTTCAAGACCAGCCTGGCCATCAGGGTGAAACCGCATCTTTATATTTAAAAAAAAAAAAAAAAATGGCAAAACTGTGATTACTTTTGCACCACTTAATACCATTCTCCCATCTCCCTGTGTCTGAAGCAGGGGTCTCCCCTTTCTTCCTCCAAACAGAATGGCCCTGAATTACCTGTTGTTTACATGATGGTTTTTCTTATCACTTTTATTTCAGACTAACTTTTATTGAGTGTTTTCTATGTGCTAAAAAAGCCTACTGCAACTTTTCTGTTATATCTAAAATGTTTTATGACCCTTTCATGGAACCTAAGTTATCCTGTCTCATAAATAGAATGTAGGTACCTCTAGGGTGCTCAAAGCATAGCGGTAGACTTAAGAATGATGAAAATATCTAGAATGGAGGGCCAGATTCGTCGTACTATCCATTGGAAGGAAAGAAAGTCCCAGAAAGACAATGATTGGATGCCTTTTCTCCTACTTTTCATCACAGGATCAGGATTTTTGTGGGACAGAGGAGAGGAAATAAAGAAAAGGTGGAAAAGATAATAGTGGCAAAAACTTATCTATAATGTCTCCCTAAAGTCTCTTCACCAATAAATTTGAGATGTCACATAATTTCCTCCTGTATAGCCTCTTGCTTCATGAGGACAATAAATTTCCCAAACCTCTGCAAGCTGAATTCATTCCTCTGCATAACCTAAAAGGCCACGACTAAAGAGAAAAGCATCCCTGTATAAGTAAAGGAGAGAAGAGAATGTTCATGAACCTGAGAGGCAGTGTGCATGAATGCAGGACCCACGTGGACCAGGTCACCTGAGGTACTTAGGTTGGAATTCAGATGCTTAGTCTTTACCCCAGCCCTACTGAATCAGACTCTCTGGAGAAGAGGGAGGAATAAAAGTAGAAAATCCGTCCAGTGCTCTTTGTTGGGAAAGTGGGAAGAGTCAAGAAAGACCCATACATGGCAAGGTTCCAGGCAGATAGGGTGCTACCCAAAGCAGACAGACTGGAGATGCTTGTCTGTCCTTGAAACCACTAAAGGTCAAAGTAGCTGAAATGAAGGTCATCTTTAAATTTTAAAGAGCAGGACTGAAAACAAGAGACCATGACAGTGCATCAGGAACTCAAAAGATTATTTTATCAGTCAGGGGCAGGAGCAGGTAGAAGGCCCTGATAAGCACTGGTAACAGAAAGGGGTTCCTATTTGCCATGGTGGTGTGGTCCATGGGTGGGTTTGCCTAGCCTACAGGTTTTTCTTCAGTTGTTGCACACCCAAGAGGAATGCCATCCCAGCCCATCATTTCTCCTGCTGTCACCTTCCATGACTCTAACTCAGATTTGCTGAGATTGACAGAGCTGCCAGGGGAGCCAGCCCGGGTGTCTGGTGTGTGTAGTTAAAAATAATCTTTAGAGTTTGCTAAGCTGGCTTCTGAATATCTGTGGCTTAATTAATGGGTGATCGTCATGCTGTTATATGAATTTGAAAACTACTGCTTCCAGAACGCATTGTTGCCCTGGCTGCTGTCTGCCAAGCCACCCCATATTGTCCTGATCACCCGCTGGCCCCCACCCACCAAATCTGTCACCTCCAGGGACCACAACCTGTGCTTGATCCACTGGATTCTGAGTCTTGGCCTGGTTACCAAAAGATACCCTGAAAAACAACTTGAACGCAGAGAATAACGAGGGGTCTTCATCACAGCTTTTTTTCACTTATTTATTTTTCTCAGGATTTCTCTGCTTCAGCTGCCTCAGGGGGCAGGTACAACAAAATGACAGAAATGCAAACACTGAGCCACATTAAAATGCTCTACCAGCAACAGCCAAATCCTGAGCCTTTGAGAATAAGCTGACAGCAAGTGCAGCTGTCCCTCTGCTAGCGACACGAGTGTAGGCTCAGATTGATGGTTTTGGGCTTAAGCCCAGGAGTTTAATGATAATGATGATGGTGGTGACGATAATTATTATAATAATAACTAACTTTTATTGAGTGTTTTCTATGTGCCAGAAACTGCTCTGTGCATTGCGTATATCTCTATCTGCATCTCTCTCTATAATATCCATATATCTAAAATCTCATTTAATTCTTAGTGCAGTTCTTTGAGGTAAGAAATATTATTACCCCATTTTACGGAGGAGGAAGCTGAAGCCCCGAGGATTTCGGTAGCTTAGTAAATGAGTTGTGGGGCTGGGACAGGAATCATTATTCAAATCCTCTGCAGAAATATGAGGAAACATATTGCAGAAAAAGCACCTTTGGATCCCTATTGTTTGAATCCATTCCTGAGTTCACATCCTAATTTTGATATTTACTAATGGTGTGAACTTGGCCTCGGTCTGCTCAACTATAAAATAGGGGGTCAAATGCCTCTCTCATTCTTTCAGTTGGTTCCTTTTGATTGTGAATTGCAGAGTTGTTCAAGTCAACTCAGGAAAAGGAGAATTTATTGAAAAGATATATGCTGTACTAATATATTTTTTAGAACTACAGTATTTGAGTGCAAGTAATAGAAAACCAACTCAAACCAGCTTTAATCCAAAAGGGACATTGCTTGGCTCACATAACTCAGAAGGATGAGATGAGGTGCAGGTGAGAGACAGCTTCAGGCCCCTCTGGATCTGGGGGCTCAAGTGATGTGTCTGAGCAACTTTGTTACTCTTTCCATTTCTCAGTTCTGCTTCTCTCACTGTATTGGCCTCATTCTTTGCTGCTATAGTTGGGCTTCCTCCCTTGAGCCTACAAAGATGACCACAAGCAATCCTAGCTTTCAAGAGCCACGAATAGGCAAGCAAAGTCTTAGAGACACTGCAGCCCTGCGGATGCCTGAATTTTGGACTTCTGGCCTCCAAGACTGTGAGATAATAAATGCCTGTTGTTTTAAGCCCCCCAGTTTGTGCTACTTTGTTACAGCAGCCCTGGGAAGCTAACAGTCCCCTTCTCTTTCCTTACCTCGGGAGGTGAGAGGGGGCAGGTGATCCAGCTTCACTGTGCTCAACTCCATGTATCTGACCATGGCCTCTGCTCCTTTTTATGCCTGGCCACCTCTGCGCCCATAAACCTGTCACAGAGAGAGTCCTGAGACTCATGTCCACAGATACAGACCCAAATAGTTCCTCTGCCTGGTATTCCTTAGCACAATTAAGTCCCAACCAGACACAGAAGATTGCAACCCCCACGCCATGCTTGATTCTCAGTAGATAAGCAAGTTAAGTGTCCTCCCAGAGTGCAGTTCTGCCTCGCCCAGTCACAGATCTGCTATCATACTTTGCTCTGCAGGAGTCTTAGGTTTTTGCATTAATGAGGCTCTAATGGAGCAAAACACGTGGTGACATCTAATGGTGCCCAAGATAAACTGGGCCAGAGGACAAAAAAAAAAAATGCTTGGTAATAACCACATAAATTATTCTACAAAACCCTGCTTTAGAAATTCTTAACCCCTCAAACTCTTCCTATACCTTATTTTCCATATCCAAACAATTACCAAAACCTGGCAATTCTACTTTTCAATGAGGATTTCAACAAATAGTTGTTGAGCGCCCACTGTGTGCTGGAAATTGCTCTAGGAACTGGGAACAGAGATTAAGCAGAACAGATAAAGCACTTGCTTACATGGGGCTTATATTTTAGTGCGGGCCTGGCAAAAGAGGAAGTAAGGCAGTAAATAAATAGATAAATACTTAATATGTCAGGTGGCTAGGTGCTATAAAGAAAAATAAAAGGATAGTGAGAGATAAGGGAAATTTTTCACATAAGACAGTCAAGGAAGGACCATAGGATAAGGTGATATTTGAGCAGAGACCTGAAGAAAGTGAGAGAGGGACAGCAAAGTGCAAGCCCACGCAGGTACCTGGAGGAAGAGCATTCCAGACAGAAGAAGAGGTGTCAGAGTTCCTGACCTGGAAACAGCCATGATGTGTTGGAATAATGGCAGGGAGGCCAGTGTGGCTTGAATTTGATGAATGAGGCGGAATGGTAGAGAATGAGATATGAGAGGTCACTGGGGGCCAAATCACACAGGGCCTTGGAGGCCACTGTAAGGTGGGTCATCCTCTGCATGAGATGGGAAGCCGCTGGAAGGTTTCAGCAGAGAAACTACACGATGAGGCTTATCTTGTAAAGGATCCCTCTGGCTGTCAGGCAGAGCAAGGAAGAGAGAGACAGACGAGTTAGGAGGACACTGTAATGATCCAAGTGAGAGGCGATGGTGGCTTGGTCTAGGGTGGCAATGGTAGAGGTGATGAGAAGCAGTCGGATCCTAAATATATGTTGAAGGTGGAGCCTATAGGATTTGCTGACGGATTGGATACGTGAAACGAGTTAGGAGGAGTTAAAATGATTCCAATTTAAGGTCAGAATGCAGTTGTTATTTATTTTTTTTCTGAGACAGAGTCTTGCTCTGTCACCCAGGCTGGAGCACAATGGCATAATCTCGGCTCACTGCAACCTCCGCCTCCTGGGTTCCAGTGATTCTCCTGCCTTGGCTTCCTGAGTAGTTGGGATTACAGGTGCATGCCACCACACCTGGCAAATTTTTGTATTGTTAGGAGAGATGGGGTTTCACCATGTTGATCAGGCTGGTCTTAAACACCTGACCTCGTGATCCGCCCACCTCAGCCTCCCAAAGTGCTGGGATTACAGGTGTGCTCCACCGCACCCAGCCTAACTACAGACTTTTAATTCATATTTCACTTGCTTTCCCACTAGTGAACTTTTTCTGTTCCAGGATCCAACCAGGTTACCACATTACATTTCTCAATTACTTTTCATAACCAGAGAGAGGGCAATTATGGAGTTGTCCAAGCAAGCCAGGATTGGGAGAGGAGGAAGAGGGAAGGGAATGGAGGTGACGAGTGGATACAAAAAAGGGAGACAGAAGAGAAAAGGGGGAGAGCAACTTTAGCTGCCCTGTGTGTGACCCCTGTGACTGCTTCCACCTACACTGTAATCATGTGAATGCTGATGGGGGGAGTCCCAGTCTTGGAAATGGAAGGAGTGGGCTGAATCTCACATCTGGAATGGACTGCTGCAAGAGGGAGGCCAGGGGAGGCCAGAGGAGCCTGAAGGTAGAGTTGGCCCTGGGAGTATGTGTTCCCAGTCACAGAGATCTGGAGGAGGAGCTTAGACTTCCAAGGGCTGCAGAGTTGGCAGAGTGGGACCCAGTCACATTTTTTTTGAGTCAGGATCTCGATCTGTTGCCCAGCCTGGAGTGCAGTGGTGCCATCTCAGCTCACTGCAGCCTTGATCTCATGGTCTCAGGTGATCCTCCCACCTTAGCCTCCTGAGTAGCTGAGACAACAGGCTTATGCCACTGCACCCAGCTTTTTTTATTTTTTATTTTTATTTTTTGCAGAGACAAGGTCTCCCAATGTTGTCCTGGCTGATTTCAAACTCCTAGGTTCATGCTCCACCTGTCTCAGCCGTCCAAAATTCTGGGATTACAGGTATGAGCCACCACACCCAGCCAGAGCAGCCACTTTATCTATCTATCTACCTACCTACCTATCTATCTTTTCTGAAATAGGGTCTCACTCTGTTGCCCAGGCTGAAGTGCAGTGGCAGGATCACAGTTCACTGGAGCCTTAAACTACCAGGCTTAAGCAATCCTCCCATCTCCGCCTCCTGAGTAGCTGGGACGACAGGCACACACCACCGTATCTGTTTATTTTTTATTTTATTTTTTTTTTTTAAGAGATGGGATCTTGCTATGTTGTCTAGGCTATTCTCAAACTCCTGGCCGCAAATGATCCTGCCACCCTGGCCTCCCACAGTCCTGGTAAGATAGGTGTGAGCCACCACACCCAGCCAGTTTTATCTATATCTTGGGGGTCAGGAAAACCCCCTGGTTGGCATCTGCCTGACATATAGAAAGTGTGCAGGCCAAGCATAATAATCGTGCCTGTAATCCCAGTGCTTTGGGAGGCTGAACTGGGAGGAGAGCTGAGGCCACAAGTTTAAGACAAACCTGGGCAACATAGCAAGCCCCTGTCTCTATCAAAATAAGTTAATTCATAAATAAAAGAAATAGGTGGGTATGCTGCATCCACCTGTGGTCCCAGCTACTGGGTCAGGAGGATCACTTGAGCCCTGGAGTTCAAGGCTGCAGTAAGCCCTAATTATACCATTACAGTCCAGCCTGGTAACACAGAGAGAGACTGTCAAAACAAACCCCGCAAAACAAAAGTGCTCACAATGTTCATTATTCATATGATTAGTCGAATGCTTTCCCTTCTTACAGAGTGTTGTTTAGCTTTCAGCTCAACTCCAAAAGGCTGACTATGAGATTAGGTGGGGGCTCCCAACTCTTGGCCCAGGCTCTTCTCCTTACCATCACCCACTGGGTCCTCTTTGCAGACCACAATGGGTTCGCTACCAAGAGAACCCACTCCAGGCCGGCGCGATGGCTCACGCCTGTAATCCCAACACCTTGCGGGGCTGAAGTGGGCAGATCACTTGAGTCCAGGAATTAGAGACAAGCCTGGGCAACACGGCAAAACTCAACGAAAAATTATCTAAGTGTGGTGGTGTATGCCTGTGGTCCCAGCTACTCAGGAGGCTGAGGTGGGAGAATCACCTAAGCATGGGAGGTCAAGGCTGCAGTGAGCTGTGATCACGCCACTGCACTACACCAGCCTGGGTGACAGAGTGAAACCCTGTCTCAAAAAAAAGAAAGAAACCACTCCTTGGATTAAACCATGCCCAGGCTACTGACAATGACCATCAGGGTAATTTCTAGGTCCCTAGGTCCCAGCAACAGCGGGGAAGGATGAGCAAGTGATGTGGCAAAGGTTGCAATAATTATAATAATCACTCCCAAAGCCTGTGGCTCTGAGCTCCCACAGTGAAATCCTAGGCTCCCTACCCCTTCTCCCTCATCCTAAGGCTGTTCTTCCTCCCATCCTCCACCTTCCCTAGTCCCAGGAGAGTCCCTGAAGGGTTCACAGTCTCTCTTCATTACAGAGATGACATTACACAGAGGACATTGCCTGAGGGGCCAAGATCAGAGGCAGAGGTCCAGGGCAGGAGCTGGGGTGATCAGCCCAGTGTCAGCCATTCTTTTCTTTTCACTGAATTGGTCTGTATTTTGAGCACCATATAAAAAAAAAATCCTTTGCGTTTTCAAAGTGCTTTTACATCCATCATCCCAAAAGATGTGTAGAGTGTGTCTATTTCGCAGATGAAGCAGCTATGCTTAGAGAGGATAAGACATTGCCAGAAGGTCACCTAGCTAATTGCAAAGGATCTAGGGCCAGAAGACGGTTTCCCCACTTGGACCTGAGTCTCCTGTTGGCTGCCATCACCAGTGCGTCCCCAGCGAGAGTGACTCCCAGTCTCTTGGTGGAGGATGGGAGAGCTCAGATTCAGAATATGGAGAATTTTCCATATGTCAACATTTTAGCCTTAACAAATTTATTGAAAACACATTTCTTCAAAATAATTTATTCCTAAACAGTTAAAGCAGGGAGGAAAGGCAGTTGTCAAAGAATGAACTGAGCAGACAGGATAACAGGCAGGTGAAGGGGAATAATTAGAGGCTTCTTCTCGTTGTTCAATAGCTTCTTTTTCAGGCCTGTCAATCACTGTTTATCACACTTGAACCAAAACAATGATTTTTTTTTCCTCTTTGAGGCCAGGAGGACCTACTGGGGAGGTGGTGACTAACACTGAAGCAGGACCAGTGTGTCATACAGACTGAGACTAGAGCAGCTTAAAATTGTTTATGGCAGTGCAGAAACCAGGAGGACCATGCCAGTGGGAAGGGCCCATGCCAGTAGCTACTATTACCTCTGGCAGAAGGAGGCACAGACATTTTTCTGAGCTCCTATCTGGGCGGGTATTCTTTTTTTTTTTTTTTTTTTTGAGACAGAGTCTCTCTCTGTCACCCAGGCTGGAATACCATGGCATGATCTCAGCTCACCGTAATTTCTGCTGCCCTAGTTCAAGCAATCTCCTGCCTCAGTCTCCTGAGTAGCTGGGATTACAGGCACCTGCTACCACACCCAGCTAATTTTTTTAGTTTTAGTAGAGACAGGGTTTCACCATCTTGGCCAGGCTGGTCTCGAACTCCTGCCTCATGACCCAACTGCCTTGACCTCCCAAAGTGCTGGGATTACAGGTGTGAGCCACTGCACTCGACCGGGGCAGATATTCTTTATTTAAACTTTTCAACAAACTTGCCAGATGGACACTTTTATTCTCATTTCATAGATAGAGACACTGAAGTTCAAAGTTATTAAAAAGCAGACACACTCAAAAAGAAAATGTACAAGGCTCCAGTGCTAACAGAACAGCGCCATTCCAGAAGAGCTGTCCATGTACACGACTAGGATGGGTATTAGGATCCCAATAGCAGGCTGAGGTTCAGGCAAGTCCCTGTCCCACTGGGACCCTGGGAACTAAGAGCAATCGATCTGGCTCCAGATAAGGCATGATGCAGAAGAAGAGAAAATGCTTAACGCAGGGGCACAGGATTAGGGAGGGAGCTTACCCTTGGCAAAACAGGTACCTAAACTGGTTGGTGCCACAGTCATGTTTCAAAGCCCATCAAATGAAATTCTGAGCCTTTGGATGAAGCTTAGCCACCTTGGAAGAAGTAAGCCTGACAGAGGAAAAGAATGAATGATGTTAAGTGAGTGCAGAGGGAGGAGCTGACCCAGGAGGAGTAAGAGAAGACTTCCTGGAGGAAGGGATGTCTGAGTTGAGTGTAGTCACATGTGTGAAATTGGAGAAGAGGGAAAGAGAAAAGAATTCCCAGCAGAGAAGACAAGAAGCAGACACACATGTGACAAAAAAATCACAAAGTGGGGAGAAAACTGTAGTTGGATATAACTTGAGTGTTAAATTTGAAGCAAGAAGTGGTCATTAATAAGCCAATTGCTGATAATAGCTAACGTCTACTGAAGAGCTGATAATAGCTAACTTCTACCACAGTCCAGATCTTCTCAGAGTTTTACATATAGTATTCATGCATTCATTTCACAAATACTTATTGAGCACTACAGGGATGGCTGCATGATGTGAGGTGGAGGCTTTCAGTGCACATTGAAAATGTGGGGCCCCTTGTTCAAAAGCAGGAAAAAGCTTTTTACCTTCTTCCACAGTCTCTCTCCCCTCATCATGGCATTTTTTATTTGCTATTTAATATTGTGACCCTGGAGCACGGGGACACTGGTAAGGTGAGTACAGACCCTCACAGGCACTCACTGCCCTGCCCTGACACTTGGATCATAGACCACACATATGCCCAACTCGGACCCTCCTTATGTCCATGCCCAAGGCCCCTCTGAGGTATAACATGGCAGCAGTTGCTGGAAGAAGAGGTAGGTGAGAATGGAAGAGGAGGTAGGTGAGAACCTATCTGGAAGAGGTGAAGGATGACAGAGGAAAAATCACATGCGAATTGGAGCACCAAGCCTGTGGGACATGCTCCAGTGCCCAACTGGACTCACAAAACACAGGTGTAAAGATCAAATTCTTAAGAATTTCAAGATGGCAATCACAGAGCGTTAAACTCCAAGTGCAGGTCCCCCATCTGAGCACGAGCCCCATGCATCTGCACTGGCTGCACACCCATGAAGCCATCCCTGGAGCATGACCATGTGTTAGGTTCTGCTCTGGACTCCAAGATGTAGCAGTGAACAAGACAAAAAAAAATCCCACTGTCTTGCAGCTTACATTCAAGTTGGGGGAGCAAACCAACAAAATTAACAAGGCAAATAATAATAAGTACAATGGATGAAAATGATGAAGAGAGTATAGTGGTACTGGGGAAGGCGTAGTTTTTAAGATGGAGGTTTGGAATAGGCTCACTGAGAGCTATGACTGTTGAGCAAAGGTTTGAAGGAAGTGAGAGAATAAGCCAAGAGCACAGATGTGGGAAGACTGTTCCATGCAGATGAAAGAGCAAATGCGAAAGCCCTGAGTCAAGGGTGTGCTTGCCCTGTTGAAGGAAGGCAGGCTAGATGGAATGGGACAAGAGAAGGGTAAGAGATGCAAGCAGAGAAGCAGCAGAGCTGTCAATCACACAGGGCCTTAAAGGTCACTGTAAGGACTTGGGCATCTCTGAGTGACATGAGAACCTGTGGAGAGTTTTAAGGGAGAAGTAATATAACTGGACATATTTTAAAGGAGTTACTCTGGCTGCTACGTGAAGAAGGGATGACTGAGCTGAGTCTCAAATTTTGAACGGTAGCAATGCAAGTGAAAGTGGAGGATGACAGGAGAAATACCGTGAGCTAGAGTAGTGTAATAATCCCGGTGATAAATGTTAGAGATTTAGACCAGAGCAGCAGCAGGGACGGGTGTGAGAAGTGATCTGATCTTTGCATGTATTATCTTTTGTTATTTTTGTTTTTTTTTGAGATGGAGTCGCACTCTGTCACCCAGGCTGGAGTACAGTGGCACCATCTTGGCTCACTGTAACTTCTGCCTCCCAGGTTCAAGCAATTCTCCTGCCTCAGCCTCCTGAGTAGCTGGGACTACGGGTGTGCACCACCGCACATGGGTAATTTTTGTATTTTTAGTGGAGATGGGATTTCACGACGTTGGCCAGGCTGGTCTCGACTTCCTGACCTCAAGTGACCTCGGCCTCCCAAAGTGGTGGGATTACAGGCGTCAGCCACCACGCCCAGTCCTATGTATTGTATTTTGAATCAATACAATTTCTCCCAAATTAGATATGGGATCTGAGAGGAAAAGAGGACTCAAAAGTTACTCCAGGAATTCTGTCCAGAGCAATTGGAAGAATGTTGTCATCAACCAAAATGAGGAAGAATGTGGATGAAGCTGGTTTTAGGAGAAAACTGGGAATTAGATTTCAGACATGTTGGGTTTGAAATGTCTATTACACTCCAAACAGGGACATCAAGTAGACAGTTGCATGTGAGCCTGAAGTTTGGAGATGAGCTATAGACTGGAGATAGAAATATGTGAGTCATTAGTGTAAAAATGGCATTTTAAAACAATGAGATCGAATGAGGTCTCCAAGGATCTGAGTGTACATACAGAGAAGAAGTTTAAAGACAGCCCTGGGGATACTCCAGCATAAGAGTTTAAGTTGAGGATGGACCAGCAAAGGAGACTAAAAAGTTAAGGTCAATGAGATAAAGAAAACCAAGAGAATGTGGTGTCTTCAAAGCCAAGTGAAGACAATGTTTCAAGAAAAGGTCAATCCTCAATGTTAGATGCTCCTGATGCATCATTCTGAGGAATGACCCGCAGTAGATTCAGTGGTGTGGTGGGAGTGAAATCCTGGTTAAAACAGATTTAAAAGAAAGTGAAAGTGAACCAACTCATTATTTTGAAATTAGCAAGTAAATGGGGAAAAAACTCCAAACATCTATCCTCTTTTTCCTTAAGTTAACCAAAATTAATGAGAAGTTTCATGTAGTTGTATTCAGCCAGCAAATAATGCAGGAATGAGGGCCTACCCAGTAGTTCGTGCCTGTAATGCCAGCATCTTGGAAACCCAGGAATTCCAGACCAGCCTGGACAACCTGGTGAAACCCCAGCTCTACAAAAACTACAAAAATTAGCTGGGGATGATGGCGTGCCTAGAGTCCCAGCTACTTGGGGGTCTGAGGTAGGAGGGTCACCTGAGCCTAGGAGGGTAAGGCTGCAGTGAGCTGTGTTCATGCCACTACACTCCAGCCTGGTCAACAAAGTGAGACCCTGTCTCAAAAAAAAAAAAAAAAAGGAAGGAATGATAGAATATCATCATTTTTGCAACTCCTGATGAATGAATGGAGCTTGACAATGTTCACCAATGGCACTATAAAAAATAAATTATGTACTTCCAAGTAACAGAGTTGAATCTGATTAAACCTCTAGTTCTAACTATCAATTTATAAAAACCACAGGGAGAGAGGAACCCATTTAGCAACACCACAAGGATGCAACAGGAAAATCCAGTCTGGGAGAAACTCTACAGGAAAAATGGTCTCGTTTCTTCAACAAAAACATTGCAAAAATGAAAAAAAGATGGCGAGAGAAACCTATAAATTAAATGAGATTTAAAAGTAAATCAACAACTTACAGTGAATGATTCTTATTTATATCTTGATTCAAACAAACAAAATTGAAAAAAAATCTGACATTTGAAATCATTGAAAATTTGAACACTGACTGGATTCTTGATGATAGTAAAGAATTACTGAGGCTAGTCACAGTGGCTCCTACCTGTAATTCCAGTGCTTTGGGAGACTGAGGCAGGAGCATCACTTGAACCCAAGAGTTCGAGACCAGCCCAGGCAACATGGGGAGAGCCTTATCTCTACAAAAAGAGTTTTAAAATTGACCAGGCATGGTGGTGTTTGCCTGTAATCTCAGCTATTTGGGAGGCTGAGGTGGGAGGATTGCTTGAACCCAGGAAGTCAAGGCTGCAGTAAGTCATGGTTACATCACTATACTCAAGACTGGGTGACAGAGTGAGACTCCATTACTACAAAAAAGAGAGAAAAAATTACTGTTATTTTTTGGATGTGATATAGTGTGAGGTTTTTTTTTTTTTTTTTTGTAAAAGAGCTCCTATCTTTTAGAAGTATATATTGAAATTTCTACAGATGAAATTATATGTCTGAGATTTATTGCAAAATAATACAGGAGAAGAGGTGAGAGATAAAACATTAGCCATAAATTGTTAAGTATTGAAAATCAGATGATGCATACATGAGAATATACTAAGTCTTTTTCTCTTTGATATATGGTTTTTGCGACAGAATCTCACTCTGCTGCCTAGGCTGGAGTGCAGTGGTGCGATCTCAGCTCACTGCAACCTCCACCTTCTGGGTTTGAGCGATTCTCCTGCCTCAGCCTTCCAGGTAGCTGGGTTTACAGGCACGTGCCACCACGCTTGGCTAATTTTTGTATTTTTAGTAGAGTTGGGGTTTCACCATGTTGGTCAGGCTGATCTCAAACTCCTGACCTCAGATGATCAGCCTGCCTCAGCCTCCCAAGTGCTAGGATTACAGGCATAAGCCACTGGGCCTGGCCTTCATGTATGTTTGGACCTTTCTATAATAAAAAGTTTTTAAAAATCCTTTCAGGCCAGGCGCGGTGGCTCACACCTGTAATTCCAGTACTTTGGGAGGCCGAGGCGGGCAGATCACGTGAGGTCGGGAGCTCGAGACCAGCCTGACCAACATCGAGAAACCCCATCTCTACTAAAAACACAAAAATTAGCCGGGCGTGCTGGCGCATGCCTAACATCTTAGCTACTCAGAAGGCTGAGGCAGGAGAATCGCATGAATCGGGAGGCGGAGCTTGTGGTGAGCAGAGATCGCACCATTGCACTACAGCCTGGGCAACAAGAGCAAAACTCTGTCTCAAAAAAAAAAAAAAAAAAAAAAAACTTTCAAAGAGTTTTGCTGTAAAGGAGACAAAAGAAATGAGGCAGTAGCTAATGCTATGTAATTCTCAAGAACAATTCTTTGAAGAAAGTACCATTATTATCGTTCCCATTCTACAGTTACGAAGTCTAAGTTAAGTAACTCGTGCAGTAATGGCAGAGCTGGGATCCAAAACCAGGCAGTTTGGCTCTAGAGCTAATGCTCTTAACTCCCGTACTATGCTCATTACATTAAATGTGGGGAAATAACATGGTCAACTTTGCATTTGGGATTACTTTGACAGGCTCGTAGAGGACAAAATTGCAGGCGAGGGGACCAGCTAGGAGTCTACTGCAGTAGTCGAGGCAGGAGATGATGGTGACCTCCACCAGAGCAGTGGTAGTAGAGATGAGAGAAGTGGAAGAATTGCAAAGATATATGGAAGTAACACCGACCAGGAGAGCTTGGTAAGGCTAGAAGAACCAGAATGAGGAAAGGGTCAGGTACGGAAGTCTGATTTACAGCTTGGGTCAGTGAAATAGCTGAGACAGAGAGGACAAAAGGAAAACCAGGTAAGAAATGAGTTCATTCGGGACATATTCAGTGCTGCTGGTGCTCCCTACTGGGGAAGATATCGGAATTGAGGTCACCTCCATTTATTGGCAGAGTTGGTCTCACCTTGTTAGTAACTACAAATGATTCTTCTTCCTGGTTGAGGAAGAAGGTGAGCATGGTTTTCACCAGATGCCCGCTCAGGCAGAGCAAAGGCCATGAAGTTAACGTAGTGCCTCCAGATTCTGGCCTAAATCTCTCCATCTCGAGTCAAGTTCCTAGGGCCACCCTTCTCTCCAACCAGTAGGCATGGTTCTACCAAGGTCTTGGCTTCAGCCCTGGATAAACTGCACATGGTAAAAGGATAAAAGCTTGAAAGTTAGACATATTTCATAAACAGAGGTTGAGGTTTAAGGAGGATGACGCCCACTTACTAGCTGTGGAACATTGGATAAATTTACTTAACTTTTCTGAGTCTTTGTTTCCCCAATTTATTTGTTTATTTATTTGAGATAGGGTCTTGTTCTGTCACCCTGGCTGGAGTGCAACCGTGCAAACATGGCTCACTGCCGCTTCAACCTCCTGGGCTCAAGCGATTATCCTGCCCCTGCTACTCAGGAGGCTGGGGCAGGATGATCACTTTTTAAAAATTTTTTAAATTTCTGTAGAGATGGAGTCTTACCATGTTGCTTGGCTGATCTCAAACTCCTGCATTCAAGCATTCCTCCTGCCTCAGCCGCCTAAAGTGCTGGGATTGCAGGCACAAGCCACCACACCTGGCCAGTTTCCCAGTTTAAAATGAGGATAGTGGCCAGGTGCAGTGGCTCATGCCTGTAATCCCAGCACTTTGGGAGGCTGAGGCAGGCGTATCACTTGAGATCAGGAGTTTGAGACCGACCTGGCCAACATAGTGAAACCTCATCTCTACTAAAGATACAAAAAATAGTCGGGCATGGTGGTGAGTGCCTGTAATCCTGCTACTCAGGAGGCTGAAGCAGGAGAGTCACTTGAATCCAGGAGGAGGTGGTTGCAGTGAGCCAGGATCACGCCACTGCACTCCAGCCTGGGTGACAAAGCAAGACTCGTCTCTAAATAAATAAATAAATGAAATAAGGATAGTGGACTGGGTGTGGTGGCTTATGCCTGTAATCTCAACCCTTTGAGAGGCTGAGGTGGGAAGATCGCTTGAGACCAGAAGTTCAAGTCTACAGTGAGCTATGATCCCTCTCCTGCACTCCAGCCCGAGTGGGAGAGTGAGAACCTGTCTCAAAAAATTAAAAGAATAACTTGTATCTTAAAATTAAAATGAGTTATTGGAAGTAAAGAGTCTAGCAGAGGCAGTTGGGTGCTCAATAAATGGCAATTTTATACCTCATACCCTGTGTGAGATTCTTGGGATATGATATCTCCAACTCCTGGTGTTGTTTGTGAGTTGTATTCTATGTCTGGGCAGAGCAAGGACAGCAGGCTTTGATGGTCTTACCTGATTCAAGTGCATTCCATCCTGATCCATGAATACCCTAAGCTCCATTTGAAGTGCATAAATTCACAAGGTAAGGCTCTCCCAGGACTCCAAGATTGTTTCATGCACTGTTGCTGCCTATAGCCTCACAGTGGTAACCTGCTGGGGTCGTCAGCACCACGTGTATGGACAGCTCCTCCACCAGTACTTTCTTAACTCTTAATTCCAGAAACTGGCCTCTGCCCGTGGTTCCGATAAAGATTTCCCTGCCTTTCTTGCCCCTCTGCCATAGCTTTAAGTACTCAGGTCAGAGTCCATAGGCTTGGCATGCCAGAAGATACCTGAAGGCATCTGATTAGAAAACAAACCAGATTAGATAACATTTTTATTTATTTATTTTATTTTATTTATTTTTTAAAGACGGGGTTTCACCATATTGGTCAGGCTGGTCTTGAACTCCCAACCTCAGGTGATCTGCCCGCCTTGGCCTCCAAAGTGCTTGGATTACAGGTGTGAGCCACCACGCCCGGCCTAGATAACATTTTTAAAGATTCCTGGGATAAAACCTGTATCACTTCAACTTTTTGGGAAAGGCTTCATTGTTATCTATTGAGGCTGATACTGACATAAAACTTATGTTTTGCAAACAGTACAACTTTTTCAAGTTTTTAAATGAGCCCCTCCTGGGTTGAAATTGATGTCTTTTATAGTTGCATTCTCCCTGGCTTTATTTTCTGTGTCTTAGGAAAATGCTTATGTAGCTGCCTCAGCTTTTCACAAATTAGCAAGGGAATTAGGGCACATTTGGGGGGGCTTGTTCTTTGGCCTTATTTTGAGAACATGTCACTTAAATAATTCTTTCTCTTCTCCCCAAGACAGGGGCGGACTATGGGAGGTGGAGAATAATAACTGTTGCCATGGGGAGTAGCTTTTGTTTTATTTAAGAGAACTAAACTGAGGCATACCTACATTACTAAATAGAGCAGATTCTCAAAATGTGTGTGTGTGATATATTACACACACATATTTTGAGAATCTACATATATATATATATATAGAGAGAGAGAGAGAGAGAGAGAGAGAGAGAGCGAGTCTGCCTCCCAGTTTCAAGTGATTCTCCTACCTCAGCCTTTTGAGTAGCTGGGATTACAGGTGTACACCACCACGCCTGGCTAATATTTGTTTTTTTGTTTGTTTGTTTGTTTTTTGAGATGGAGTTTCGCTCTTGTTACCCTGGCTGGAGTGCAATGGCGCGATCTTGGCTCACCGCAACCTCCGCCTCCCGGATTCAAGCAATTCTCCTGCCTCAGCCTCTCAAGTAGCTGGGACTACAGGCATGTGCCACCATGCCCAGCTAATTTTTGTATTTTTTTTTTTTTTTAGTAGAAACAGGGTTTCACCATGTTGACCAGGATGGTCTCGATCTCTTGACCTCGTGATCCACCCGCCTCTACCTCCCAAAGTGCTGGGATTATAGGCGTGAGCCACCGTGCCCAGCCCAATATTTGTATTTTTTAAGTAGAGACGGGGTTTCACCATGTTGGTCAGGCTAGTCTCAAACGCCTAACCTCAGGTGATCCGCCTGCCTCAGTCTCCAAAACTGCTGGTATTACAGGCATGAGCCATGGTGCCTAGTCACACATTCTCAAATTGGGGTTTTTCTTCTCTAAATTGGGGTTTTTCTTCTCTGAATTGGGTTGTGGGCTGACATAGTTACTCTGGTATTAGGACACCTGGAGGAAAAGTCCCAATGAAGAGTTCCTAAGAGTATTGAACTGACCCTACTTCTGGAAGCCGAGAAAATGATGCAGCCTTTACCATATAACAGTCGTGTACACAAATCCCAAGTCAGAAAGCTTTACACATGTTAACTCAAGGAGCTGTTACAGCAACTCTGGGAGGTAGGTGTTACTATCACCGTTTCACAGATGGGAAGCTGAAGTTTGAAGAGGGGTTACAACTTACTTAAGACCACTCAGTTTGCAAGTAGCAGAGGCAAGATTTATGATCAGGTCAGTCTTAACACCAGACTATAGTGTTAAGCCACTGTCTATGACATCAGAAACTCCACTAGGGAAAAAGGCTCTAATGACATAACAGGGATTGAGTGATTCCAGAATGAATGTGGGAGGTTCAGGAGAATCCTCCACATCTGTGAGCCAGTGCTTCTCTAAAGTTGTCTTAGAGGCACAGGCACAGACTGGTGCATAGCTATACAAATGGACTAACACAGCAAGAGTGTAACAAAGCCCAGGAACATAAACGTTAAAATATTTTTAAGTGATTCTGATGCAAAGATAGATTTAGGACCCACCACTGCCCTTGGCAACATTTATGATCCTGAGGGTTCCCCCTTCTGCCTTTAGTTGTAACACAATCCCCAGGGATTCAGAGCCACGAGGTAGTTCTGAAGGAGGAGCTATAGTCACCATAGAAGTGATCACACATGCGCCATTGCACTGAAGCCTGGGCAACAAGAGTGAAACTCTGTCTCAAAAAAAAAAAAGTGATCACACAGACTCAGACTGGTTAGAACTGAGTGATTCTCAATCAGAAGCCGTGGTGGCTTGTGTCAGTACCAAGGACATTTACTCAACCTCAACACACTCACCTCAGTGGAGAACCACTACATTAGGACTGTTTGGTGATCCTAGAAATGAGCTTACTGGGCCATAAGAGGTAACTGCTTGCTCAGGAATCAATGTTATTCACTTCTACATTATTACAGAGAAGCCACTGCATTCTTCATTATATGGCACATCTTCCAGGAGGACTATCTCCAGGAACATCCCATGTATGTTTTGCCCATTGCAACTAAAGGGGATTTGCACTTGGGGGTTCTCTTTAGGCTTTTCTGGTTAGGCATCTGATGCTTCCTCCTTTGGGTTTTCAGTGGTCTGGGACATGTCAATAGCTTCCTGCACACTGAAGGAGGTGCACACTGAAGGAGGTCTGAGGTCAAATGGTCCTGGGTGTAAAAACACATCCATGTGCTGTGTGAGTGATGGGAACTATGGTGAACTGTCCAAAGGGAGATGCTACTTCTTGGTTTCAGTCTATCCTTGCCATGCAAAAATGCAGGATCAGTATTACCAGAGCTTCTGATCTAAGAGAGAGAAAACAAGAGAAGGGAGAGAGAGAAAGAGAGGCATCGATAGAGAAGAGAGAGCAGATACTGGAATTTCTAAATGTTGGCTCAGATGAAAATTTAAAAATCTCATATGGGCCAAACAAAAGATTTCTGTAGGCCACATCTGGCCATACCTGCCAAAGAAATGAGTTCCATTTTGGAAGCTGCAATTCCAAAGCACTTAGTCACCATGTTATGTTGCTCTGGCCACCTCTAAGGGTAAAGCTCTTGGTGTGGTCTTTGATTTTAGGGAGAGAAATTGAGGGGGAAAGGTGGGACAGAGCCAGTTCTTACTATCAGCAACAGGTTCTGGTAGATTGTTTTTTTTTTTTTTTTTTTTTTTTAAATAGAGACGGGGTCTTGCTATGTTGCCCAGGCTGGAGTGCAGTGGCTATTCACAGGCGCAATCCCACTACTGATCAGCACGGGAGTTTTGACCTGCTCCGTTTCCGACCTGGGCCGGTTCACCCCTCCTTAGGCAACCTGGTGGTCCCCCACT
>CAUYQU010066427.1:0-27650 GCA_963574635.1 Cheracebus regulus | reverse complement strand
ATATAGTTCCTCTCTCGGTTCCTACTTTCCCTTAGCTCGACTCCCCCAACTAGGGATCTGTGTCCGGGCTCAAGCTCACCGTATGGGGAGGCCCATTTCCCAGGGGCCTCACGGGAGCGATCCCTACAGATTCCCTCATGGACCGTGTGGGGAGAACTGTCTAGGGTGGACCGTGTGGTGTGAACTGTCTAGCGTGGACAGTGCAGGGAGAACTGTCTAGGGTGGACCCTCAGGGGAAAACTGTCTAGGGTGGACCATGTGGGGTGAACTGTCTAGGGTGGACCGTGCGGGGAGAACTGTCTAGGGTGGACCCTCAGGGGAGAATTGTCTAGGGTGGACCGTGTGGGGTGAACTGTCTAGCGTGGATCTTCTGGGGTGAACTGTCTAGGGTGGATCTTCTGGGGTGAACTATCTAGGGTGGATCATGTGGGGAGAACTGTCTAGGGTGGACCCTCTGGGGAGAACCGTCTATTTTGGACCGTCTGGGGAGAACTGTCTAGGGTGGACTGTGTGGGGTGAACTGTCTAGGGTGGACCGTCTGGGGCAAACTCTCTAGGGTGAATCGTCTGGGGCAAACTGTCTAGGGTGGACCATGTGGGGAGAACTGTCTAGGGTGGACCGTGCGGGGAGAACTGTCTAGTGTGGACCGTGTGGGGTGAACTGTCTAGGGTGGACTGTGTGGGGTGAACTGTCTAGAGTGGATCGTCTGGAGAGAATTGCCTAGCGTGGACCTTCTGGGAAGAACTGCCTAGGGTGGACCATCTGGGGAGAACTTTCTAGGATGGACCGTGTGGGGTGAACTGTCTAGGGTGGACCATCAGGGGAGAACTGTCTAGGGTGGATGGTCAGGGGAGAACTGTCTAGGGTGGACCATTAGGGGAGAACTGTCTAGTGTGGATCATCTGGGGAGAACTGTCTAGGGTGGACCATCTAGGGTAGACTCTCTGGGGTGGACAGTGTGAGGTTGACTCTCTGGGGTGGACAGTCTGGGGTAGACTCTCTGGGGTGGACAGTCTGGGGTGGACTCTCTGGGGTGAACTCTCTTGGGTGGACAGTCTGGGGTAAACTCTCTGGGCTGAACCCTCTGGGGTGGACTGTCTGGGGTGGACTGTCTGGGGTGGACTCTCTGGGGTGGACAGTCTGGGGTGGACCGTCTGGGGTGGACTCTCTGGGGCGGACTCTCTGGGGTGGACCATCTGGGATGGACTCTCTGAGGTGGACTCTCTGGGGTGGACCAACTAGAGTGGACCATCTGGGATGGACTCTCTGGGGTGGACAGTCTGGCATGGACTTTCTGAAGTAGACCACCCGGGGCATCTTACAGCTTCTCTGGCTGAAGTTCCAAGCCCAGATGAGCAGGACCCTGCAGGCAGGCCCCTTATTCCCGCCCCATACCCACTGTGGAGCAGACCGGGCAGGCCGCCCCCACTGAGTCTCCATCTCCCTCTTGCAGGGTGAGGGGCAGCTTGTGCAAACTCCACCCTCCCCTGCTCCAAGTCTAGGGAAATTTTCTTTTTTTCTTTTTCTTTTTTTTTCTCCTTGAAATTAGGGAAATTTTCTTTGTCAAGTTCTACAGAGGCTCAAAATAGACCAGGGGTGGGAGCGTCAGCTGCTGTGAGTCAAGGTGGGAGAATGGGGGCTGCAGGTGGAGTTTCCTTTTAAAGACAAATTGGCAGAGTGACAGGGTAACAAGAGTGTATTGTTACCTGGAACTTTCCAGAATGTGTTGGTGCACTTTCTGGGACACTCCCTGGAAACCCTCCTGGCAACATTTTCATTCCAGGAGCCTGGATGTGTCCTTAGTGGCCCAGGGTCTCTCCCCATCGCTTTCCTCCCCCTGCCATGTCCAGAGCCCCAGGCTGGGGCCCACTGGCTATAGAACGCTCTCTTTTGTGGTCCTGTCCCCAGCACACAGGTTAACACACCCGCTTGGGCCCGGGGAATGGGGAGATGGCAGGGGCATAGGTCATGTCCACCAGGCAGGGATTAGCCCAGGACTGCGGGTGCGGGGCCCGGGCCCCTGCGGAGCAGGCAGTGGTGCCAGTGATGGGGTGGAACTCCCTGCCCTGAGAGGAGGCGACAGTTTCTCAGATGGCATCTCAGCAGTCCTGGTCAGTTTCTCCAGCTGGGCTTTTGGGAGACCATGGCGGGGCTGGAAGTGACCACCCAGGTTCCCAGACCATTGGGTGGCCAGGACAGGGAGCAGACGGGGTCTCTGTCCCTAAGTTCCTCCCTCCCTCTTGTACCCCAGCCCAGCCCTGGGTTAATAGCTAATGGCAACATGTAAGATGGGCACCCCAGAAGCTGGTGCTCAGGTCAGGTCAGCTGCCCTGGTGCCCACGTAACTGGCACACACTGAGGTGGGGTCTCCACCAGGCAGTTCTCCTGCCAACTCTGGACCCCCAGCCCCTGACAGCTGGGAGTGTGGACAAATCCAGGCAGCCTCTGCCAGCAGAGCCCCCTCCCAGACTTCCCAATGCCCCTCCTACCTGGGCCACCTCAGGGACAAGCTGGGGGGTTGCTTCAGAGAACACGGCTCGGGGGAGGAAGGAAAGGCACTGCCTTAGGAAGCGCCGAGGGCTCCCCACTCAGGGCTGTGGCTGGCCTGGGAGAAGCTGTCAGCCAGTGTCTCCAGGACATACTGCCTGTGGCATCTGCCCCCCAGTCCCCACCTATCAGCCTGCACAGGCTCGGGACAGGCCTGGGTCCTGTGCCTTCTCAAATGTCAGAGCTTGGAGTCTTCCTAGGGTGTCCAGGAGTCCTGGCCCGGCTCAGAGCCTGTCAGGGAGGGGTCAGGGAGTCTAGAGAGGCCCAGGATGCCTGTGGGGGGCACTGGGATACCTGGGCGGGGGGTACAGGGATGCCTGCTGGTGGAGGGCACACAAAGATGCCCACCAGGGGGCGCTGTGATGTGGGTGGGTGAGGAGGGTACCGGGATGTCCGCTGAGGGGGCACTGTGATGCCTGAGCAGCAGGGAGCAGGGGCCTCCTCCCCGCCTTCCATCCTCCCCATCGTCCCCCACCACCACCATCCTCCCTGCCTGCCATCCCCCCAAAATCTTACTGCGCACCTGCTGCACCAGCCTCCTCCCAGGAGAGGCCCTCCCCGCCCCATCTCCCCTCCACCCGCCGCCCCGGCTGTGCTGCACGCCTCCCCGCTCCACCCTCGCTCAGGCCCTGGTGCGTTGCAGGATGGACAATGGGGAGGCCTGCTTCATTCTCAGCAGCAGGAACGAGGTGGACCGCACGGCAGCAGTGAGTGAGACTGAGGCCCCACCCGGGCGGAAAGGGCGCCGTGGGGTGGGGAACCGGGGTCCGCGAGGGAAGAGACCTACCCCAGGCTGCTGGTGCCATCCAGCAACCCACAGAGGTCAGCCTGCTTGCACTGACCAACCACCCACCCCGCCAGGACCACCAGACCATCCTGCGTGCCTGGGCCGTGAAGGACTTCGCCCCCAACTGCCCCCTTTACGTCCAGATCCTCAAGCCTGAAAACAAGTTTCACGTCAAGTTTGCCGGTGCGTCTGGGGCAGGGTGTGTGTGCACGCAGTTGGGCAAGCTGTGCGGGGAGTGAGAGGGGCGGGCCTGGAACTCCTCACACAAGCACACTGGGAGGTGCTGGAGGGGACGGTGACCCCCATCCTCACCGCATCTGAGAAAAGGGGGCTATGAGGTCCAAGCTCTTCATCTGAACAGTCTTCTGCTGGGGCCCTGGGGTCAGTGAAGGTAGCGTCAGAGTCAGATGGGGACAGGAGCACCATCTGATGAGCACCTTTGCGGGCAGGGCCCACACTGTGCACCCGGGGGGCAGGGGGCTGGGCCCACACGGGGTGCCCAAGGGACAGGGCCAGGGTCCACATGGTGTGCCCGGGACCCACCCAGCCCTGGAGCTCCTCCTTGAGCTGGAGAGAAGCAGGGGAATGGTGGACGGTCCACAGAGGCTCAGACCAAGTGACGTGTTGGTGTCCAGAGACTCTCGAGGTGGAGATGCTGGAGCTGGACGGCAGACACGTGGGGGTTCCAGGGGGGCACCAGGCGAGGGTGCGTCTGCACAGCCCCTTCAGGAAGGGGGCGGGTGCTGTGGGGGAGGAGAGAAGCGGCAGGGTGGCAAGTGAACCGGCCTCCCCTCCTGCCCGCAGACCACGTGGTGTGTGAGGAGGAGTGCAAGTATGCCATGCTGGCGCTCAACTGCATCTGCCCGGCCACGTCCACCCTCATCACCCTGCTGGTGCACACGTCCCGCGGCCAGTGAGTGCCCCGTGCCCCGCGGGACCGACCTCCATGGCCCGGCCGGCGCAGGGAGACAAGGCAGGGCCTGCGTGGGGGCGGGGACAGGCTTCCCGGAGGAGGGGCTCGTGGTGGGGCGCGTGGCGGGCAAAAGTCCCGCACAGGGAGGGGTGTGGCACAGGGAGGGTCCGCTGGAGGAGGGTCCGCCGGAGACCCGGCTGGGCAGGAGGGGCAGCCACGGCCGAGGGTGATGGTCCCCTGGCCCCGCTCTGGCCCGCAGGGAGGGACAGGAGTCCCCGGAGCAGTGGCAGCGCATGTACGGGCGCTGCTCCGGCAACGAGGTGTACCACATCCGCATGGGCGACAGCAAGTTCTTCCGCGAGTACGAGGGCAAGAGCTTCACCTACGCAGCCTTCCACGCCCACAAGAAGTAAGGCCAGGCTGCGCCCATAGGGCTGGCGCTCAGGCGCCCAGTCAGGTGCCTGCACGAGGCTGCAGAGGGCTTGGGCCGGGGCAGCCAGTCATCCTGCCTGGCGAGGGCGGCCGCAGGGCTGGGCTCCTGGTCCACATGAAAACCTGCCACACGCTCCTCCCTGAGGCTCCTCCCAGGCTCGTGGGCTGCTCCCAGCTCTCTGGTCCCCAACACTCCTGGGACAAGAGGGCTCGGCCAAGGGCCCTGACCCCAGATGGCCCCCAGGAGGAAGACAGAGGAGCTCCCGGGGGAACTCTGGTAATTCGCAGACAGGGAGCGGGGACAGGGTGGGCGCGGCGGCGGTGCCTGCAGCTGTGGTGCCCCCGCCCAGGTACGGCGTGTGCCTCATCGGGCTGAAGCGGGAGGAAAACAAGAGCATCCTGTTGAACCCGGGGCCGCGGCACATCCTGGCCGCCTCCGACATCTGCTTCTACATCAACATCACCAAGGAGGAGAACTCGGCCTTCATCTTCAAGCAGGAGGAGAAACGGAAGAAGAGGGCCTTCTCGGGGCAGGGGCTGCACGAGGGTCCGGCCCGCCTGCCCGTGCACAGCATCATCGCCTCCATGGGTGAGCCAGGGCCAGTGGGCGGGGCTCCCTGGGCCTGCTCTCCAGGGCCTGGCTGCCCCTGGGCCAGGCGGGGCAGAAGACCAGGTGAAGTGGGCAGGATACCAGAAGGGGTGGGGCCAGAGACCAGATGGGGTGGGAGGCCAGGTGGGGTGGGATGGGAGGCAGGGCGGGGCCAGAGACCAGGTGAAGTGGGCAGGATACCAGGAGGGGCTGGAGGCCAGAGGGGAGGAGAGGGGTGGGACGGGGCTGGAGACCAGGAGGGGTGGGGTAGGAGGTGGGGCAGGGCCAGAGACCGGGCGGGGCGGGAGACCAGGTGGGGTGTGGCAGAGCAAGGCAGGGCTGGAGACCAGACCTCGCTCCTCTTGGCCTGTGCCTCCATCCTTGGACAAGTGGAGTCTCTCTGGGCCTGTTTTGAATCTGTCAAACAGGGGTTGTCCTGGCCTTCCTGTGGCCACCTTTGTGGGCATCACTCACTGTGTCCAAGTGCCTGTCCAAGTGGGGACACCCACAGGACCAGCTGGCAGCTCAGCCAGAAGCCCCTGGTGGTCCCATCAGCCCAGAGGGTCTGCTTCATGTGTGTCCCTCAAATAGCCTGGGGCCCTGACATCCACGGGGGCTGGGAGTTGGCTGGATGAGGCTGCTGAGGGCTTTGGCTGCTTCTCTCGCCTCCAGGCTCCTCCCAGGGTGCCATGTGCCAGGCCGGGTCAGGCTGAGTCAGGCTGCCTTTGAGCAGGTGCAGGCTCGTGGCCCAGAAGGCACCACCCATAGTGGCATTGCCCCTCCCCAGCCAGGCCTTCCTGGGGGACAGTTAGGGAGCAAGGTCAGGCCAGGAAGCCACTCAGGCTACAGACTCACAGGCCAGGTCAGGGCATTGCCACCTCTGTGCAGTGGCCCAGGCAGAGGCTAACCCTATCTTCAGCTGCACAGTGGGCACTCTGCCCCTAGGTGGCTTCCAGGAAACCAGGGTGCCTCAGGCAACCCTCGCTGTACCCACAGAGGCCCTGGGCCATATCTGGAGATCCACAGTCCCTACCTGGCAGCCTGGGGACAGTATAGGAGTGACTGAGTCTGCTCCCACAGGCTGGGCTGCCCCACCTGGCCCTGTCCACCGCGCAGGCTGACCAGTGGCACAGGCCCCCAAGGCTAAGGCCCCTGTTACCAGGATTGGCCAACCCCCTCCTCAGGCAGTTGGTACTGAGGCCGCCGCAGCTGCCCGGGGTAGTGCTGATGGGGCACTGGGGCCCCCTGGTGTTTGTTAAACATCATCACCACCCCAGAGGCTGCTGACCCCGTTGTATGGAGGTGAAACTGAGGCACAGAGCGATTGAAGCTCCCCATCTGAAGCACAGGAGCCAGGCCATGACGAGGTCTCCAGAGCTGACTGTTCGACTGAGCTCTGGGAACTCACTGGCTCTGGAGGGTGGGAGTTGGGCTTCGGCCGAGCACAAGCTCTCTTCCAGGGACGGTGGCCATGGACCTGCAGGGCACAGAGCACCAGCCCACACAGACTGTCGGGGGTGGCGGGGGCAACAAACTTGCACTGCCCACGGAGAACGGCTCGGGCAGCCGGCGACCCAGCATCGCACCCGTCCTGGAACTGGCCGACAGCTCCGCCCTGCTGCCCTGTGACCTGCTGAGCGACCAGTCGGAGGACGAGGTGACACCCTCGGACGACGAGGGGCTCTCGGTGGTGGAGTGAGTGTGGCCTTGCAGACAGCTCCATGGGGGGTGAGAGGGGGGAGGGGGAGGGGGGAGGGGGGTGGCCCATGCACTGAACTGCAGCTTCTGGACAGCTCCATGGAGCCTTCAGGGGACCCGACGCAGACATCAGAGCCACAGCACTGTGGTCCCCAGGAGCACCTTGCATGTGATGGGATGGGGTGTGCTGGACTGCACCCTTCTCAGTTGGGGTTGGGGGTGCAGAGCTAATTGGGGCGAGGCAGCTCACTAAGGCGAGGGCTACATGTCAGGCATCTGGCAGGGCCACCCTTGGAGAGGGGCCCTTCCCACCCACCTTGCCAGCCCCACAGCGGCTCAGCCACTCTGAATCAGACCCCAGCCATCCTCGTCCTCCCCGAGCCCTGGGTCTCCCCCTCAGTGCCACGGAGCACAGAGGGTCACAGCCCGCCTGGCTAGGGGTGGGTGTCCTCTGAGCAGGGTCCCTGTGCAACCCCTGGGCAAGGCAGTGTCTCGGCCGGGAAACCACAACCCGTCCTGAGCTGTTACCCAGGCCTGGGCCTGGGCCAAGTCCTCCTGCTTCACATGATGAGACAGAATGCCCCAGTCTGTTCTCAGCAACTTCCGCCTCTTGGCCTCAGGCTGGACAGACAAGTGCCCGCAGGGCCTGAGGCCTGCCTTCCTCCAGCTGCCTGACGCTGCCCTGCCTTTGCCTCTGGGGTGGGGTCCACTCACTGTAATGATAGCCCAGCTGCTGGGAAACCACACTGAGCGTGTGTGTGTGTGTGTGTGTGTGTGTGTGTGTGTGTGTGTGTGTGTGTGTGTGTGTGTTGGGTGCTGCTGGGACAGGGTGGTGGTTTCCAGCCTGTCTGGAAAAGCACATGGGTAACAGCCCGAGGCCAGAGTGCCTGCCCCACTGGCCTGGGGTGCCGGGGACCTCAGGGAGGCATGGTGGGCGGGCAGAGCCCTGTGGGTTTCACCTGTGGGTGCAAGGCCTCGTCTCAGCTGGTGTGGGGAGAGAAAGACCATGTAGGGCATGCGGGTGGGTGTGTTCTGTGTGTGGCCATGTGTATGTGATATACATTGTGTTCTTGTGTGATATATGTTGTGTGTCCGTGTGTGTGTGTGTGAGATGCATGTTGTGTCCATGTGTGTTGTGTCTGGGTGTGTGGTTTGTGTTGTGTGTCATGTGTGGTGTGTGTCACGTGTGGTTTGTGTTGTCTGTGTGTGGTATGTGTTGTGTGTCTGTGTGTTGGGTCTGTGTATTGTGTTATGTCTTGTGTGTGGTGTGTCGTGTGGTATGTGTTGTCTGTGTGTAGTGTGTATGTGTGTTGTGCATGTGTGCATATGTCTGCATGTGTCCATTTCTGTGTGCCTGTAGGTGTTGCGTGTGCATGCATCTCCATGTGTGTACGTGTGTGAACATCTCTACTATGTGTGTTGGGTGGAGTCTCACCCCAGACCCTCAGGGAAGGATAGGCCCGGGATACAGCCCACCTCCTGCCCTGCCCCAAGGGCTGACCACTGGGGGGATTCCTGGGCTGACCAGGTGAGGGGTGAGCCCCGTGGCCAGCCCCACCCACAACTGGGTGAGGGCAGCAGCAGTGAGGGCCCTTCCCACCCTGCTGTCTCCTCCAGTCCCCTAAGGCCCTGGTAGGGCCAAGTCATAGCTTCCCCAACCCTGGCCTTGCAGCCACTGCTGACCCATCAGGTGGGCCAGGTCCTTAAGGCTTGGCACCTGCATAGGTGCCCTGGGCACTGCCCTGTGGGACACACTGGGTCCTGGGTGCCAAGGCTGGGCAGGCCCCACAACACAGTGGCCACAGGCTCAGCTGGAGGAACGTTTCCTGATGCCGAGGTGGTTGAGGGCAGACCCGGCCACCGTGCCCCCGAGCAGTGTGGCTGGGGGGGAGTGGGTGCCCTTGAATCCCCCAACTCGAGGGGTGCCCTAGAGCAGACCCAGCCACCTCTGCGCGGCTGTGCTGAGGGCTCCTGTCTCCTGCCCAGGTACGTGAAGGGATACCCTCCCAACTCGCCCTACATCGGCAGTTCCCCAACCCTGTGCCACCTCCTGCCTGTGAAAGCCCCCTTCTGCTGCCTGCGGCTGGACAAGGTAAGGCTGGCTGCTCGGCCGCGCTCTGCAGCCCCAGACGCCAGCACCAGGCTGTGCACACCTGCCCTTATTTCTCTTTGGTCGTTTTACATTTCAATATCGTTGCAAACTTCTAGCATAGAATACTACAAGGGAACTGTGCAGACCCTTCCCCCAGAGTCAGCAGACGGTCTCTTCCTGTCCCTTTTGCACTCTCCCGGTTTCTATGTTAGGGGCATCTGTTTTCTGAACTTTTTCATCATTATTATTATTATTATTTGAGATGGGTTTCACTCCCATTGTGCAGGCTGGAGTGCAGTGGCACGATCTCGGCTCACAGCAACCTCGACCTCCTGGGTTCAAGCAATTCTCCTGCCTCAGCCTCCCGAGTAGCTAGGACTGGAGGCACGCACCACCACGCCCAGCTAATTTTTGTATTTTTAAGAGATGGGGTTTCATGACATTGGCCAGACTGGTCTCAATCTCTCAATCTCGTGATCAGTCCACCTCAGCCTCCCAAAGTGCTGGGATTATAGGTGTAAGCCACTGTGCCCAGCCACATCTGGCTTATTTTTGTATTTTTAGTAGAGACAGAGTTTTGTCATATTGGCCAGGCTGGTCTTGAACTCTTGACCTCAGCTCATCCACCTGCCTCAGCCTCCCACTCCTGACCTCAGGTGATTCACTTGCCTCAGCCTCCCACAGTGCTAGGATTACAGGTGTGAGCTCCTGTGCCCGGCCTTCTCAACCACTTTGAGAACAGGTTGGAGCCACCGCTCCCCTAATACATCCTTATGCATTTCCGAAGATCAAGGACCATCTTATAACCACAGTTCAGTCGTCAGGACATGGGGCCCAGGCCAGCATCGGTGTCTGATCCACAGTCCGAGTTCAGTATCAATCAGTGGGGTTTATTATTTGTTGTTTTTTCTTTTTTTTGAGATGGGGTCTCACTCTGTCCTCCAGGCTAGATTGCAGTGGTGGGATCATAGCTCACTACAACCTCCACCTCCCAGGCTCAAGGGGTCCTCCCACCGCAGCCTCCCAAGTGGCTGGGACCACAGGCACACACCACCACACACGGCTAATTTATTTATTTTTAGTAGAGATGGGGTCTCCCTATGTGGTCTGGGCTAGTCTTGAACTCCTGCACTCAAGTGATCCTCCCACCTCGGCTTTCCAAAGTATTGGGGTTACAGGCATGAGCCACCATGCCAGCCATTGTGGATGGTTTCCAGTTCCAGAATCTCTCTCCAGCTGTGCATTAGTACTCGGCCAGGGAGGGGTCCTTGGCCACACATGTGTGTGTCCTTTATAGCCCGTGGGCTCCTGGCTGACTCTGTGGGTTGTAATCTGTCACTGACCCTTGCAGTGGCATCATCCCCGACAGGTCATTATTGATTCTGATGCTCGGACCCCCAGGTTCACTGGGCAGGGTGGGGGGTGGGGGCCTTTAAGTGGCTTCTGGGTGCTTCTGACGTGACCCCCTCACCCTTTGAGCTTGACTGTGTTTCCAACCTGAGATATTCCAGCCCCCTTCTGGCCTTCCCCTGCTCCAGTTCTGGAATCAACCGCTTCTCCAAGGAACCCTGATTCCTTTTAGTGGAAAATGATGATTAGAAACCAAAATCTCGGCACGTGGTGTGCTCGCTGCTGCTGGGGATCCCCACTCTGAGCCTCTTGGTGAACAAAACAAGAAAACGTGCCCATGCACACACATGACATGTATCTATGCTCACCCCTAGCTCCCTAGCTACATGCCAAAACCACACGTTCCCATGGATGCTGCTCTTTCCACCCTGACATGACTGCTCTGTGCCACCTGTGGGCACAGCTGTGGTGTCTGGCAGTGCCTGTAGCTCCCACCAGGTGCATGTCGGCTGTGAAAGGGCTGTGGGCTGAGAGGCTGATGGTTGGGTGTTCATGGGGATTGTTTGGTGAGGGGTCTGGAACAGCCCCAGTGGCCACAGCAGGAGCCATCTCTGACTCCAGCGTCTGCCCCCAGGGCTGCAAGCACAACAGCTATGAAGACGCTAAGGCCTACGGGTTCAAGAACAAGCTGATCATCGTGTCAGCAGAGACGGCCGGCAACGGGCTGTACAACTTCATCGTGCCGCTGCGGGCCTACTACAGGTCCCGCAAGGAGCTGAACCCCATCGTCCTGCTGCTGGACAACAAGTAAGGCTCCTGGGGCTCAGCCCACCCTCCCCACCCAGGCCCTCAGACTTGCAGCCAGCAGCTTCCCCCACCAGGCCCACCCTCACCTTCACAGAGGGCTCAGGAACATGGGGACTCTGGCCTGGTCCTCCCAGCTTTCCTACTATTAAAAACTGGGGCTCTCCTCCCGGCTCCCCATTCCTCCTGCTCTCAGCTCCTCTAGCTCCCAGCTTCTCCCACTCATAGCTCCTCCTGACTCCCAGCTCCTCCCCACTCCCAGCTCCTGTGGCTCTCAGCTCCTCCCCGCTCCCAGCTCCTCCCACTGATAGCTCCTCCCCACTCCAAGCTCCTCCTGGATCTCAGCTCCTCCCCACTCCCACCTCCTCCAGCTCTCAACTCCTCCCCACTGCCAGCTCCTCCCCATCCCAACTCCTCTAGCTCTCAGCTCCTCCCCCTCCCCGCTACTCTGGCTCTCAGCTCCTCCCCCTCCCAGCTCCTCTAGCTCCCAGCTGCTCCCCACTCCCAGCTCCTCCCCTTTCCTAGTTCCTCTGCCTCCAAGCTCCTCCAGCTCCTCCAGCTCCCAGCCCTTTCCCACTCCCAGTCTTCCCCACTCCCAGCTCCTCCCTACTCCCAGCTCCTCCCCACTCCCAGCTCCTCCCCATTCTCAGCTCCTCCCCATTCTCAGCTCCTCCCCATTCTCAGCTCCTCCCCACTTCCAGCTCCTCCTGCTCCCAGCTCTTTCCTACTCCTAGCTCCTCCCACTCCCAGTTCTTCCCTGCTCCCAGCTCCCCTGGCTCCTCCCTGAGGAGGATCACAGCTCCTCCCTGATCCCAACTCCTCCCCAATCCCAGCTCCTCCCCAATCCCAGCTCCTCCAGCCCTCAGCTCCTCCCTGCTCTCAGCTCCTGTGGCTCCCAGCCCCTCCTGCTCTGGTCCTCTCTCCCCCTTTCCCCCCTCCTCCCTTGTCACTCGTTCTGTCTTGTTTGCCTCCTGGCCCACTCACTCTGAGCCCCAGGGGTGGGGGGACACATGGCTCTTCCTCCTGAGCACCTTTTTGCCCAGGGGACCCCAGGGTCCTGACACCTGAGCCCAGAGTCATCTCGGCTGTGTGACTTCGGCAGGTCCACCAGGGTCATCTCGGCTGTGTGGCCTCAGCAGGCCCACCCTCCCAGGCCTTGGTTTCCCCTTGAACGAAATAAAGAATGGCCCATTGGCCTTAAAGCACCCCCAGGTCCCATCTCGTGGTTCTGAGGGCCCTCTGCCTAGTCCAGCTCTGCCCATGGAGGGTTGGGCCCCAAGGGGCCTTGGGAGGGTGGGCCTTGGAGCAGGATGGGCCCCTCCAGGACCGCTGTCCCCACAGGCCTGACCACCACTTCCTGGAAGCCATCTGCTGCTTCCCCATGGTCTACTACATGGAGGGCTCTGTGGACAAGTAAGGCGTGGTCAGCCGTGGCTCAGGAGGGCTCCACCCCCACCCTCCCCTCCTCTTCCAGTGTCTGGGGTGGCCCCGACCGCAGGTGGGGGTGGGGGGCTGAGGTCCTCCTGCCTCCCTGACCAAATCCTGGGGGCCTGTGGGTGGGGAGTGCACTGCATCCTCAGGCATGGGATCCCATCCCGCCACCAGCCTGGACAGCCTGCTACAGTGCGGCATCATCTACGCCGACAACCTGGTGGTGGTGGACAAGGAGAGCACCATGAGCGCCGAGGAGGACTACATGGCGGACGCCAAGACCATCGTTAATGTGCAGACCATGTTCCGGTTCGTGTGGCCTCCGGGCTCAGCTCCAAACCACTGCACAGCCCCGACTATGGGCCCCGCCCCGACACCGCCACAGCCACAGGCCCTGCCCCGATACCCCCACAGCCCCAACCACAGCCCCTACCCCAACACCCCCACAACCCCAACCACGGCCCCTGTCCCGACACCCCCAAGCCCTGACCACGGCCCCCATCCTGACACCCCCACAGCCCCGACCACGGCCCCGCCCCGACAGCCCCATAGCCCCGACCATGGCCTCACCCCGACAGCCCCACAACCATGACCACGGCCCCACCCTGACACCCTCACAGCCACGACCACGGGCCCCGCCCTAAGACCCCCTACAGATATGGGTCCCCACCCTGAGACCCTCACAGCCACAGTCATGGGTCCCACCCTGAGACCTCCTCAGCCATGACCATAGGCCCCTGTCCTGAGACCCCGCAGCCATGACTGCGACCCTGCCCTGAGACCCCGAAGCCATGACTGCGGCCCTGCCCTGAGCCTCCTGCCGTCCCCAGGCTCTTCCCCAGCCTCAGCATCACCACGGAGCTCACCCACCCTTCCAACATGCGCTTCATGCAGTTCCGCGCCAAGGACAGCTACTCTCTGGCTCTTTCCAAACTGGAAAAGGTGAGCAGCCCTGCCCTGTGCCAGCTGCCACCTCAGGAGGCCAGAAAGAGTGGGAGAGAAGGGGCTCAGGGTAAGGGGGCTGGTGCCACGGGAGGCTGGGCTCCTGCTGCTCCTGCTGGGGAGCTCAGGAGAGGAGGTGGCGGCCCAGCATGGACAGGACCCTCTTGATGGTGGAGCTGGGAGATGGGCAGGGCATTTCCCTGACTGTGTGTGAGCACTGGAATGTGGCCCGTAGCAGCCCTCCATCTCCCTGAGCAGGGACCAGGCCTGGCCGTGTCTAGAGGCCAACGCCATCTGTCCTGGGATGGTGAGTCGGTCAGAACCCCTGTGGGGAGCCCTCAGATCCGTAGTTGTAGAGGTTGGCCAGCAGCTCTTAGTACAAATAACGCACGTGGCTGTGCCGTTCCAGACTCCTCCACTGCCCCGGTCCCTACGCCCGACCTTGACACGGGTTCATTGTAAGCACTGCCTCCTGGTACTGACAAGGGTCTGGGGGCCTGAGAGGGAAGGGGCCTGCCGTGGGTCACAAGGCAGAGAAAGTGACTGAGCTGGAATTGGCTTTCTGCCCCTGCAGCTCCATGAAGGGCACCAGCCAGGGTGGGCTGTGGAACCCAGGGGCACAGGCACCCAGGGCTGCAGAGGGTGCGGCCACTGTTGCCGTTGCCTTAATGTTTGGCTGACCCCAGCCCACACCGATCCCACCTGTTCAGGCCAGGGCAGTACCACCTTGTCCACATGGGGGCTGGTGCCTGGGCTGCCCTAGGCTGACAGCAGGGAGGGGGCATGCCATGTCGGGGAGACTTGGGCCACCTTGGTCAGGAGCAGTGAACCCCAAGCTCACCAGTCTGGGCTGAAGTCCTCGTCGGCCTGCGTGGCTGGCAGAGTGTGACACTGTGGCGGCCCCATGGAGCCAGGCCAGGCCTGACCACCGACACCAGCAGAGGACAGGCACTGGCACTCCCTGTGACACAGACACAGCTTTGTCCCATCTGAACCTGATGGAGAGTGAAAGTGGGTTCCAGCCAGCCGTGGACTGAGAGCCTCTGGGGACCCTGGAGTCAGTTCTGCCTGCCCCAGAGAGGTGGGAGCAGGCCGGGCTGGACCGCCCCCGGGCCCACAGGGGCTCCTGCCTCCGAGATGCCAGCCTGAGGCATAGGGGGTCAGCGGTCTCGCCACAGGAGAGGGCTCTGCAGTGCCCGCTGCCTGGGCCCACCCTGGAGCCTGGTCTGCCCCACACCTGAGCCCACCCTGGAGCCTGCTCTGCCCAGCATTGGGAGCACCTGGCCCCGGTACCCAGCACAGCCAGCAGAGGAGGGTGCTCTTCGAAGCTCGAACCACAGAAGAGGAAGTTTACCTCTGCGGTCCCAGCATGCTGGGATTCTGTGTTCAGGTGCCGTGCCACTCCCCAGTGCTGGAAGGACTCTCTGGATCTGGAAGACCGAGTCTGCCCCAGTGTGGACAGGGATGCTGCATGGGGTTGAGGCAGCCATCCTGACGTGGCTCCTTCAGCCTCAGCCTCCCACGTCTCTCTCCCATGAGGCAGCTTGAAGGTTGGGTCAGCAAGCCTGCAGCAAACACTCTCCTGCCCCGCTTCCTGCCAGGCAGACATCACCAATCACCCACCCTCCGCCCTGGTGCGGGACCCCAGCTCCTTCCCCAGCTTCGCCTCCACCAGGGCCCAATGCTGCCAGGGTGGGGGTGGCCAGCTCTCCATCTCAGGGCACTGAACAGTCCTGGGCCCCAGTCATGTGATTCCGTGGCAATTGCATGACAGGCAATTGCATGACCACCAGGGAGAGGTCAGGACGTCAGCAATGCCCCCAGAATCAGCCATGGTCTCCTCTGGACTGACGTGGTGCTGGGGTCCTTGTGGGACAGACGGAGACCTGGGGCCGAGGGAGGAGAGGACGCCGTGGACCACCTGAACCATCGCCGTCTGGAGATGCTGGGATCCACCTCCCTGGCACACAGGAAGCCTGTAGAAGGCACCAGGGGCCATGTCTTCCCCAGCCTGGGTGGCCTTGGCCGGCTCCCCCATGGGACTCCCTCCTGTGGGTCTCTCTGACCGGCCAACACACAGTGACCTGCTTCCAACGGGGGCACCTGTGGCAGCTCCAGACCCTTTTTTTTTTTTGAGATGGAGTCTCACTCTGTCACCCAGCTGGAGTGCAGTGGCTCAATCTCAGCTCACTGCAACCTCCGCCTCCCAGGTTCAAGAGAGTCTCCTGCCTCAGCCTCCCAAGTAGCTGTGATTACAGGTGCGCACCACCACACTCAGCTAATTTTTATATTTTTAGCAGAGACAGGGTTTCACCATGTTGGCCAGGCTGGTCTCCAACTCCCAACCTCAGATGATTCACCCGCCTCAGCCTCCCAAAGTGCTGGGATTACAGGTGTGAGCCACCGTGCCCAGCTGAAGAATGGCCCGAGAGATGGCCACAGCTGAGTCCAGAGCCTGAGGATGTACCACCTCACATGGCAAAAGGGACTCTGCAGATGGGATGAAGTCAAGGGCCTCGAGATGGGAGATCCCCTGGGAGCGTCGGCAGGGTCATGCTGTCAGGGCCCGTCTAGGGAGAGGCCGGAGGGTCCCGGTCATGGGAAGAATCTGCGCAGCCAGCTCAGAAGAGGGAGGAGGAAGCCACGAGCCAAAGCTGGCGCCTCCAGGAGCTGGAAAAGGCAGGAGAAGGCGCCCTGCCCAGGCCTGGATCCAGCCAAAGACCCTAAACTCCCGACTCCAGAACCAGGAGAGAGGAGTCGAGCGTCGATTTAGCTGCTAAGTGTGTGGTCATTTGTTACGGGAGTCCCAGGAGGCTCACACAGCAGGTCCATCGCGAGCCTGGTGCACGGACAGGGAGGACAAGGACAGCAGGCCACCTGATGCTCCCCTCCTTAGCCCGGGCCACGCGCCCTGGGACACCACTAGCAAACACCAGGGCAGGAGAGGATTGGCAGGAGGATTCGGAATTTCCGGATGGCAAGAGCAGGGTGCTCAACCGAGCGCAGCGCCCACGGCATCCGCCAGGAATCCACCTTCCTCTCGTCGTAGCCCCACAGAGCGCTACTCTCTGGCCCTGAGTGTGTCTGGGAAGATACAGCTGGTTCAGGCCTGCTGGTGTGTGTACACGTGGAGACACACTGCACATGCCATGCACGCACACACATAGTGCACACATGCCCCTGCCCCTGTGGGGTGGGGACCTTGGTACCGGGACCTTGGTACCAGCCCACCTGAGGCCCCTCCTTCCCACAGAGAGAGCGAGAGAACGGCTCCAACCTGGCCTTCATGTTCCGCCTGCCGTTCGCTGCTGGCCGCGTCTTCAGCATCAGCATGTTGGACACGCTCCTCTACCAGGTCAGCTGGGAGGCGGCTGCAGGAGGTGGCATCTGGGTGGGACCCCCGTCATGCCCTCGGCTCTGCAGCCTGATCCCCGTTCTGAGCGATTTGCCTCCCTCTGAACGACCTTCCCTGGATTCCAAGGAGGCCTCTGGGCCCTGTCCCTGTCCTGGGGATTTCTGGGCCCTTTTTGACCTGTGGGTGCTCAGCAAGTGACTTTCTTTAGAAGAGGCCTCCCAGCCTCTGCCTGTGGGTCACACGGTGCTCGGGGACATGGTGGCTTGTGTGTGTGCGAGGGACGGCGGGCCCGTGGCCGGTGGGGTGTGGCCCTGCATCTCACGTGGTGCCCACGAGCCTTGCTCTGGCTCCTTCCCTCCCTCCCTGGCAGTCCTTCGTGAAGGACTACATGATCACCATCACCCGGCTGCTCCTGGGCCTGGACACCACGCCGGGCTCCGGCTATCTCTGTGCCGTAAGTGCCCCTGCCGGTCTGGGCCAGGCTTCGGGTGTGCTGGGCTGTTCCGAGCTGGTGGGTGGGCACCCACCCCTGATGAAGGCGGCCCGGAGGCTCTGGGTGCTGCCGCCTGCCCAGGGCTGGCTGGCTCAGGGCTCCTGCACCGCAGATGAAGATCGCCGAGGGCGACCTGTGGATCCGCACCTACGGCCGCCTCTTCCAGAAGCTCTGCTCTTCCAGCGCCGAGATCCCCATCGGCATCTACAGGACGGAGAGCCACGTCTTCTCCACCGTGGAGGTTCTGCGCAGCCCGGGGGCAGGGACCAGTGGCCCCACTGTCCTGTGCAACTCACACCACCCACCTTCAGTGCTGGGGACCTGGGCTAGGGCAGCTTTGCCGTTGCCGGCAGCTCCTTCCGTCGGGCCTGTGCGCCTACACTTGGTGCTTCCAGCTGGGGCAGCCGTGACCCCAGCCAGGGGCAGAGAAGGTCAGGGGAGCCCCGTGCCCCATGGTGCAGCCCACACAGCAGCGGGCACCTTGCCTGCCAGCCCTGAGCATGTTCCTTGCAGACCACAGGCAGAGGCGGTGTGGGGGGCAGGGGTGCGTCCGCAGGCCCCAGACTGTGCCTGGTTTCCTTTGCAGCCCCACGATCTCAGAGCCCAGGTAAGCAACCCCTCCGTGCCCACGCAGCCTCTTCCAAACACCAGCGCATCACAGCTTCACGGGAGAAGCCTGCCAGGCCCTACCCACCCACGGGGCCCTGGGGAAGCCAAGACAGGAGTGGGTCCCACATGGATGTGTCAGGCCCAGCACGGCTCAGCGAGGGTGCTTGACAGTCACTCCCTTCTGCACTGGTGGGGGGGATCTGAGGCCTGAGGGGAGTCGCCTGTGAGTTTGGACACAGGTGCACCCTGCCCCTTTCAGGCCCAGCCCTGGCTCCCCCGGGCCCCATCAAGGCAGGCAGCCCCCACACTCATCTGGCCTACCATCCAGCCCCCAGCCTCGCAGGCCTTTCTGAAGGTGCTGCCCAGGTGGGGGGCCCCGCCTCTCCCCAGCACCCCACATCCCACATTCCCCCAGTTCCAGGCCTCTGAAAGTTTTATTTGCAAGAGGGATCATGGCCCATCTGCAGATGGAGAAACTGATGAACAGAGGGAGTGGACCCCCAGGGCAAGACCAGGATGTGCTGGTGTCCAGATGGGTCCCCAGCCAGAACCACAGAAATAAGGGCCCAGAGAGGTGAAGGGAGCTGTCGAACCCCATGACCAGGCCCGGGGCAGGGCGGGTAGCCTGGAGGTCTGGGTTCAGGAGGAACCCTCGTCCTAGGCACATTCTCCCCAGGGGAGGAAGGTGCAGGCATCCCTGGGGTCTGTCCTCTTCCCAACACCCCCAGCTGCCCCCACTCCGGCCCCCATGCCCCAGAGCCCACAGCCCCTCAGCCTCTTCCCCCAGAGTCCGCACCCACTCCCCGCCGCCTCACCCCTCCCCGCTTGCCCAGTCTCAGATCTCAGTGAACATGGAGGACTGTGAGGACATGCGGGAAGTGAAGGGGCCCTGGGGCACACGCACTGGCACCGGAGGCAGCTCCCACGGCCGCCACATGGGTGGCGGTGACCCCGCGGAGCACCCGCTGCTGCGGCGCAAGAGCCTGCAGTGGGCGCGAAGACTGAGCCGCAAGGGGCCCAAGCAGGCGGGCCAGGCGGCAGCCGCGGAGTGGATCAGCCAGCAGCGCCTCAGCCTGTACCGGCGCTCCGAGCGCCAGGAGCTCTCTGAGCTGGTGAAGAACCGCATGAAGCACCTTGGGCTGCCCACGACTGGCTACGGTAAGGATGCCCGGCCCGGGTGCGGGCAGAATGGACGGAGGGGACCAGGGTCAGGCCACAGCCAGGAACAGTCAGCCGCGGCATCCCGAGGCCAGGCCATCCTCCTGTCTGTCGGCCTTTCCAGCCGCACCCTGCCTGCCCCTACTGGGGGGCCAGCTGTGGGCACCACCACCACCACCGTCCTAGCAGAGACCCTGTGCAGAGGAGGGTGGAGGAGGGGCGTGGCCACAGCCCACCTTGGTGCTGGGAGGCACAGGACCCTGCAGCGTCCTTGATGTTGAGCCCCGTGGAGAGGTGCTCGCTCCCACTGCCCTGGGGCCTCAGTTTCCCTCTCTCCTAAATGGGAGCTGGCTGAGTCCTTCACGGGAGGCAGCTGTCGGGTACAGAGGGCCAGGCTGGGCTCCCCAAGTCAAGCGTGTCAGTCAGTGACGGGGCAGCCAGCTGCAGCCAGTCCTGCTGGACATCGAATACCCAGGGCCCCTGAGTTCTCCCAGAGGTCAAGACTGTGGTGGGGAGCCCCCAGACCTCCCAGCAGTCAGTGTCGGGGGAACCTTGTCTTTGGGGGGACAGCTGGGAGAATGGCCCACACCAGGACACGCCTCTGTCCACCTGGCCCTGCCACTCCCACAGCACAGCCTCGCTCCTGCTGCTTCAGGGAGCCTGGTATCTGTCTCCAGCAGCAGATGGGTGCAGCCCCTCTCTCTGCGCCTTGTGGTGGAAAATGTGCTTGGGCTTCAGGCCCTAGGTGCCCTGCCGGCATGGAGGGAACCTCATCCCCTCCCTCGATCTAGAAACACTACCTCCATTGATGAGACCACAGGCCCCAGCTCCCCCACACTGGGCCGCTCCCCGTTGACACCCACCCCTGGGCTGCATCAAGGCTTTGCCCTCCCCTCGGTTCCATCTCGGGGACCTGCCCAGTGCTCGGGGCTGCCTCTGTCCTGTTGGGGTGCCAGGTCTCCCAACCCTGCTTCCTGCGTCTGTCACCTGGGTCGGGGGCCTTGAGTCCCCCAAGCAGAGCCCGGAGCTCAGGGCTGGCCCAGGAGCTGCCCACAGGTCACTGGGCTTGACTGTTGGCCTGAAGGAGACTCAGAGGCCAGGGTTTGGGGAACAGGTGGCCCATGAAGACCCTTCCCGGCCCCAGCCCTGTGGTGTTGTGGAAGGCGTCCCCATGTCCCCTCCTTGAAGCTTCCCTCTGTCCCCACAGTGTCCCTGTCCCGGGAGGGGCTTCACGCCCTCTCAGGAGGGGCTCCTGAGGTGGAGAGGGGTGCCCGGCATTCACATTCATGGCCCCCCGTGACTTGGGAGAGGATGATCCAGCCTGGTCTGGCTGCCCCCAGAGCTTGGCAGGGGAGGAGCAACTGCCTTTCTGGTGACCGACTCGCTTCCAGGGGCTGGCACTGGCTGCTGGTCCCGGGGTGGCCAGCCTCCTGCGCAGATGTCCCGCACCCTCCCGCTGTGCCAGCCACCCGCGCCTCGCTTGCTGACTCTCTCTCTCTCTTTCTGTCTGTGCCTCTTTCTGTGTGTTCTGTAGAGGACGTAGCAAATTTAACAGCCAGTGATGTCATGAATCGGGTAAACCTGGGATATTTGCAAGGTAATTCTGCTCTGGCGGGCTCCGCACTGCGCCACGGGGCTCGCCAACCCTTCGCCACTGGCAGCCTTCCGCGCCGTCCCAGCCAGGCAGCTGCACAGGAGCTGTGAGAGCAGGTCCCAGCTGTCAGCCCAGGTAGCCCTGTTGGACGAGGCCTCACACATCCAGTGTCCCCTGGCTGGGTGCTGAGGACGGGCCTGAGGCTGAGGCCTGGGGCTCGTGCTGGTCAGGGTGTGGCTGGCCGCCAGGCAGGGTGGAGACTGCCCAGCTCGGGGCTTACCCAGCGGTGCTGCTGCTTTGCTGTTTAGGATGAGCCCCGATGGGGCCGGTGGGCCACCTGGCCTACAGCCAGCCCCTCCCTGTGGCCGGCCCCATGAGAGGTCTGAGGACCCTAAGCCCCTGCTCTTGGGAAGCACCCAGATGGCCCCAGGCTCCCAGGAGGAGCTTGGTGAAGCCTGGGCTGGACACAGGGTGGGGATTCCAAGCCACAGGAAGTGAGCAGGCCACGAGGCTGCCAGGTCCGGGTGGATGTGAACTCCGTCCTCCATCTGGGGCTCCACGAGCAGATTCTTCCTGCTCGGCTGGGGCAGAGCCGGTCCACACCCTGTTCTGTTCTGGGTGCTCAGAACCTCATTTCTTCCAAAAACATGCTGTACCCCCTCAGTGCTCAGAGCAGTCTGGGCCGCTCCCAGGGGGTCCTGGCAGCCTCAGGGGAACTCAGCTGGCACCTGCTGCCACCTGTCCCTACAGGGTAACCTGGGAGCTTGAAGGGCCTCCTGAGCCCAGGCAGGTATTAGCTCGGGAGAGACCTGTTTGCCAGGATGGCCGTGCGTGCAGCTGGGGGCAGGCCCAGGCCTAGGGCGGCCACGGAAGCAAATCACCAGCCTCTCCCCGGTCTGTGCTTTTCCCTATGATGGCACTCATGGAAGACCCTGGCTCTGCTGGGCACCGTGGGGCTCGGCTCCACAGCTAGCGGCCTTCATGAGCGGGATGCACCGTCCCCCACTCCCCACACCCGCAGTGTGGCTTCCAGCAGCTCCCACTGCGCTCTGGGGCAGGCGAGGCCACAGCGGGCTTGGGGCTGGGGCTCACAGGACCCATTCGTCGGGCATTTCCTGAGCTCAGCCTACATGCCCGGCAGGGTGAGGGTGCCGGGGCTAGGGGGCTGCACCCCATGTTTGGATTCAAGCGGAGCCTAGGCCAGGGCACAGGACAGGGAGAGTAATGCTCTTGGGGGGGGGGAGGGTGGCAGCATCTTGGGGCCCTTCCACATGCAGCCCCCATCCCACACACAATGGGAGGAGCCAGTCCAGCCCCAATACTCAAACACCTCTTTGCACCTTCCTCATGGCCGCCCTGGAGGAGGCCCTAGTTAACCCTCGTTTATAGAGATGGAAACTGAGGCTTGGGTGGGATAGCTCTGGCCCAGTGTGGGGGGCAGGAGTGACCATGGATGCCAATGGCCATGGGATTTGGAAGCTCTGGGGCCTGCAGGGTTAGGACGGGGTTGGGGAGGCAGAGCTACCGCTGAGGCCTGGAGTGAGGGTCTGGCTGGAGTCGTCAGGTAGCCCTGGGGACCAGGAGTGAGGTGGCCCTGCTCCAGGACATTTTCCAAAACAGCTGAAGCCAGCCCCGGGCACACCTGCCGCCTGCCTTTACCAAGCACAGTGGACACTCAAAGCCAGACCTCTGTGCCCACCCTGGGCAGCCAGGGCCAGTGCCACATGACTGACCACAACCCAGCCCCTAGCACTGCAGCTGGGGCCCAGTGTCCCCACCCCCCCACCCCCCACCCCCCGCCCCCTGCCCAGCCCAGCCGGGCTCAGCCCAGCTACAAGCTCTACTCACATGAGAAGCATGTGGTCCCGGCACCCCAGGGGGAGAAGCTGGGGCCTGGGGACCGGTCTGTGCCTGCCAGAGTGAAACGAGCTGGTGGCCCCTTGTTCTCGGTGTCCCACTGGGTGCTCATCATGAAGCCAGTCAGGCAGCTCTGGTGGGGTGGGGGGGGGCCAGGGTCCAAAGGACCTATGAGAGCCGCCTGCCCCACCTGCTGCTACCCGCTTCCTGTGCCACCTGCACAGAGGTGTGTGCAGGCACCTGGGTGTGGTGGAGGGGTGTGCCTCCCTGCACAGCCCCTGCATGAGGCCCCCGGGCCTCCACCAAAGGCCTGGGGAAGTCCCTGCCATGGGCTTTGCGAAAAAAGCAAGACGGCTGTGAGGGGCAGGTGTCAGGCCGTCCCGTCCCCCAGGCGTGGACACAGGAGCTGGCACCACGTGACCCGCCGCAGGGCGTGAAAGGCCGAGGCAGAGCTGGTCTCCTGGCCAGAGCTGCCCAGTCAGCCCCCAAGTCCCAGCCTATGCCCCGCCTCCCAGGCAGCCGCTGTGCTCACAGTGGGAATTCCAAAGCCCCCACAGCAGAGGGACCGGCATGGCCCCCGCCTGGCTGGGCAGCCAGCAGCCTCCCAACTTTTCCCTTCTCAGGGGCCATAGTGGGCCTGTCCCAAGGGGAGAGGACGGGCAGAGAGAAGGGAATGGCAGCAGCAGGATGGAGGCCGCCCAGGGCTTCCTGGTTCCCTTGTCCTGGGTCACCTTTGTTCTCTGTCCGTGGAGCCTGGAACAGGAGACAGGAGGTTCCCTTAGACACCATCAGATGGGTAAACGGAGGCCAGAGGCCCGCCCTTCTCGGCCAGTGAACCCAGGGCCGCCGCTGGGATGCTGGCCTCTCCCTGTGCTTGGCAGGGCTGCCCTGCTGGCCACACAGAGACTGAGATGACAGGGGCGTGTTTCTCCAGAACCGTTCTCACCCTGTGAGCCAGACGCCAGGCTGTCTCCCACGAGAGGCAGGGGCCATGTTTAAAAGGGATGAGCTGGGGCGGGGGTGTGCCCTGAGCTGATGCCACTCAGGACTTGAGTCCGAAGCCAAGAGCACAGGGAGCGGGAGTGGCCGCCCAGGCCCGGGATGGCAGCAGCTGCAAGGGTCCTGTGGGAGGGGCAGTGCTGAGCAGCCTCCAGAGCCCGTGGTGGGTGTGTGGCTGTGGAGGACAGCAGGCAGGTGTGCGTGCAGGTGTGTAGGGGTTTGCAGACAGCACGGGTGTGGGGGTTATGGAGATGTGTGCAGATAGGCACAAACGTGTGTGGCATACAGAGGTGAAGATGCAGGTATACAGGTGTGTATGCAGGGCGTGTGGATGTGTACACAGGTGTGTATATAGGGGGTTGGGGTGTGTAGTTCTGTGTGGGCATATCCAGGTGTGTGCAGGCGGAGATGAAGGTGTGCATGGGAGGTGAATGGTGAACATACACCTGCCAGTGTGTGCTAGTACTTGACATACATGGCAGGTGTATGCGGGTATGCTCGGTGGCTCTGCTCAGAGCCACCCCTTTGCGGCGATGCCACCTGGCACCAGAGGGAGGGGGGTAAGGTCAGAGCTGGCTCCCGGCTGCCCTCATGGCTGCCCCCTGCCCAGTGTGAGGATGGGTTGGGGACAGGTGTCAGTCGGGCACGGGCCCTGGCTGGGCTCACCAGGATGAGGCACTGGAGCAGAACACTCAGGAAGGCCGGAAAGACAGCTCATCCTGGAGCCCCCACGCCTCCGGGCCCCTGCAGAGCTAGGAGGGGCACGACTGGGAGTGACATTTGCCCGGCTGCGTCCTTTGCAGATGAGATGAACGACCACCAGAACACCCTCTCCTACGTCCTCATCAACCCTCCGCCCGACACAAGGCTGGAGCCCAATGACATTGTGTGAGTAGCACCTGCAGGCTGTGTGCAGATGCCCTGAGCACCACGTGGGCGCTGGGGAGGCGGGGCCACAGGCACCACAGGAGGGCGGCTCAGAAGAGGGCTGGGCAGGGCTGCCCGGCCCATGCCCCCTCCAGGGTCCCCTCTGCCCTCCCACAGCTATCTCATCCGCTCTGACCCCCTGGCTCACGTGGCCAGCAGCTCCCAGAGCCAGAAGAGCAGCTGCAGCCACAAGCTGTCATCCTGCAACCCCGAGACGCGTGACGAGACCCAGCTCTGAGCCAGCCCTCCACGGAGCTCAGGCTGCCACGCGGGGGAGTTGTGCCCTGCCCAGGGTCCTCAGGAAGGACGTGGAGGAGCAAGTGTGGACACGGTGGCACTAGGGTGACCCTGGGATGCCACACTCTGCTCACATGGCTCCCGGGACTCCACCCAGAAAAGAGCCCCTCATGCTGTGGGGGGAGGGCCAGCTTATCTCTGGGCACCTGCAGGCTGGCAGGGAGAGTTTTTTAACCTATTTTCACAAATCAATGAGTCCACGTCTCTTTACACAGATGTACCGCAACTCGTGACCAGGGCTGGTTGGGAGGACAGTGCAGGGACTGGATGCCCTGGGCTGAGCCCAGGCTGTGTGAGAGGGTGGGGCTGGGGTGCATGGGGAGGGGGAGAGAACCCAGAACCCGGGAGCCCCACGTGGGCCACACCCAACTCAGAGCCGGCCTGAGACTTCGCTTCCTGCCAGCCATGGCCTGGGGGCCAAGGCACTGGTCTCCACTCTGTGGGCCGGGCAAGGGGCCCTCTGCTGTCCTGAGCCCCTTCTGGAAGTTAGAAGCCTCGAAGGGCCCAGGGAAGCCGGGCCTGTGTGAGGGGTGCGTCCCCAGGTCCCCAGATAGCCCTGCGGCCATTGACCTTTCTGAAGAGAAGAAGGAGAGCCGTTTCCTCTACTTCACACTGAACTTCTCCAGCTCCTGCATCTGGGGACATTGGGCAGACAGATGGTGCATTTCCATGGACCATTTTACACCCCTTTAAAGCAAAGCCTCATTTTCTAAACCCCAACCTGTGAAGCACAATTAAGCCTACGGGCTGGGCCATGTGGACGGATGATCTTAGCAAGGCGAATCCGGCGGTGGCTGACAGCAGGAGCTACCCTGTGTCCTTTGCTGCTGGGTCCTTACTGATTTGTGTGCTCAGCACTGGGACCTTCTATTAAACGGATGCATTCTGGAGGCACGAAGTTATAAGTTGTCTCGCTCACGGTTCCAAGCTCTCACCCCTCCCAGCCACCCCATTTTAGGGTTAGAAATACCTACTGGGGTCCCCCACCCCAACCTCACAGGCAAGCCCCCGTACCCCAGCTAGGCCAGGAAAGCCGCCTGATGGCGGAGGTCCCAGAGTCCAGGAGGGCTCTCTGGTGAGCTGCCTGTCAGCCTCACCTCTGCAGCCAGGCATGGCCCTGGGATCGGCAGAGACCCAGGCTCTGCCTGCAGTGGCACAGAACTCATCTGAGGCCAGCGGCTACTGGGGCTCCCCTACACGAGGTGTCAGGGCTGCCCCAAGTGGAATATGTGCGCGCTTCACCATGTTCATTTCAGGGTACCCCAAGAGGCTGAAGGAGACGGACCAGAAGGCCAAGGCGCAGCCCCTCCCCGGTGTCAGGGCAGGCAACCCCGCTGCTGCTGGAGAGGCCGGCCTGGCCACACAACTAGCTCGTCCCTCACTCTCGGCCTTCCGGGACCCTCCTGCTCAGAAGGCACCCACTAGCCCTCGGTGGGGGATAGAGCCGGACGTGGGTGGTCACAAAGAGGCTGTGTGGATTCGGGGGGCAGACTGTCCCAGGACCTTGATGGAGTGGCAAGGGTTGACATTGGGGTGGGGTAGACAGGGCCTATCCCAGCAGGGCTGTGGTCTTTCAGGCCCCAGAGATCCAGCCGGCGAGCTCACCCTCTGCAGTCCTCTGCAGCAGGCCAGCCCAAGCCGGCCCCATCCCGGTGGCCTCTCATGTCACCCACACCCTGGCCCCCAGGAGAGGTGGGCTGCAAGCGCCTGTGTGGGGGAAGGGGAAGGAAAGCCACTCTTGCTGCTAGGACAGGAGGGCCACCTTGAGCCCCATCCAAGTGGGGCTGCAGCCTCCCCCCACCCCACACTGGGAAGAGCTGGCCTCTAGGAGGCACCGAGGGGCAGTCATGTGACTTGTTGGGGCTTGACTTACGATGTGGATGGTGTCCCTGGAGTCCCTTATGGTCCCTCCACCACTGCGAGGCCGGGAGGCATCTTCACCTTTGAGCCTCTCTCCAAGGGTGAGTGGAGTCCCCCAAAGAGGGCGGGGGCTTGCTGCCCAGGAGAGGCTGGGTGGGCACCTTTGGGTCTCTGAAAACACGAGAAGTCTGTTCCCTCCTGCACGCCTGCTGCCGTGGCACCATTCTCATAATCTCCAGTAGCGAGGCCACTTCCAGTCCAGCCCTGGACATCTGAGGGGGAGGCGGGCACTCCCTGCACCTTCACTAACTACAGAGGATGCCAGGCCCTGGGCCCCCTGCTCTGCCTGGACAGAGCTCATGGAGCTCATGCGGGCAGCTGTGGACACAGGCAGCATCCAGCACCCAGTGGCCTGTGAATCCTCCCGTGGGTAAGGCTGAGAGCCAGGGGCTGGAATCAGGCACGTCCGTGACTGTGAGATGCCAGCTGCCAGCCCAGTAAACGCTGCCTGCAGCATCTGGAACTTCCATGCTCTGCCTTGGCCTCCATGGTCTTCACCTCCAGGTTTAGGGAGCACCTGGCTGCCTCCCAGCTTGTCCTGGGCCCACTTACCAACACCCCTGGCTCGCGCAGTCATGACATCAGGAAGGTGGGGCCCTGCTCCCCAGCCATCATCGTCCGCCATCGTGTCTCCCAGCCTCATGTCCTGCTGACCCGTGAAAGGTCCCCATGCAAAGCCTACACCCAGTGAAGCAGGATCTGAGCAAAGGCTGCAGAACTGAATTCCATAAGTCATCGCCACACAGAATGAGCTAACAGAATTTGTTTAATGCTTTATGGGTTTGGAAACATATAAAATTAGTGAGAAACCTGCTATTTTCCTTATTCCTGACTCATCTAACAGAAAACTGGGCAG